>JAHZNG010003511.1:0-19668 GCA_027744375.1 Orchesellides sinensis
ATGCCAAGCAAATCATCTTTATAGTTAATTTTCAGTAGTAAATACATTTAAAATAAGTTACAGAAAGATATTGGTTTAAAGATGAATTAAATGAAGGAGTAAAAATACTTTAAATCGGAATAAACCTCATGGGGAGATTTGCAAAAAATTGGGTATTAAGTACATTTTTATATTTGTATATCCGATATTAGCTTATTGCTGTGCTCAAGAACGTCGCCCATTCGTTGTATCAATACTTTTAGAAAAACAGTAATGCTTCAGTTTCTTCTTCACCGGAACCCCTTTCTTCAGAAGACGCACTTTTCTCAATTAATAATTCGGCACTGGTTTCATCTTGACGGATAAATGTCCAAAGCTGACTATCGTCACTCTCATCGCATTCTACGGCTGTTATAAATGCTTCGTTTCTAGAAGAAAAAATGTTATCGAACGTAAGCAAATACTATTTAGAAATTATACTAAGAATGGAAAAAAGTCCTGTCTCCCTTTAATATGCCTCACTGTACCCCGGATTTTTAACACAAAGTTCATTATCATCAATAAGGTCCAGTCGTTTCAAAAGACGAAGGCCATTAGCTGTATTGACGAAATTGTAATAGTAATTGTACGAGAAGCAGTTATCGCAAGGTAAACCAACTGTCAGAGAATTTCCATAAGGAGCATTCACGGGATATACAGATGTTTCATCTTGTGTACCTGGTTGGTCACAACCGTTATGTAAATGAAACTGGAAGAAACTAAAATGCCTACCGAATCCTTAAACTACATAAATAAAGTTAAAATTTTAAGTACTGATTGTCCAGCTTTGTGCTATCGAATCGTTTCTGAGCAATGCAGCGACTCCGAGTCTTTCATATGGCCCAGTTGGTGGAACGAGTTGATCGGTTACAGTTAAAACCTGAAGTTGAAATGAAAGTCAAAATATCATACACCAGGTAACTTTGTGACATTAAATCCAAAATTTTTAATACCTTTCCATCCAGTTTGCTCTCGAACAGTACGGTAACGTACTGGGCTTGGCCAGTAGTTATGAATAGACAAATTGAAATCAAAATAAATGAAGACATTGTTGATTGCTTAATATAATTTGAACTGCTTAACATTAACCATTTGGTTTCTTTTAAAAAATACTTGGAAGGATCCCAATAATGATAATGCAAAAACTAAACTAAGCTGTTGATTTATATGTAGCTGGTTTGATGGAATTAATTCATTTAAAATACTATAGATTTAATCATACAATTCTTTGCTTATATAATGCTGATATCATCTGTCAAGTGTGTTAATTTTCATAAAGGCAGCCCAAAAAAATCTTTCTCACACATTGTACAAGTTTATAATATTTAGAGATTTTTTTCCTTTTTGGCCATTATTAGTGTTTAATGTAAATGTTTATAATGTATATTTCAATAGTTATATAGCTTCTGATTTGAATTTGAATCACTTTGAACATAATCATGAATTAGATCACCTATCATTCGATGATAATCTTTATGGTATACTATATGATAGAAAAGTAATAACTCGGGTTTTTTGTTCCTGATATTTGAAATATTAATAAAAATGAAACCCACAACCACAAATTTTTGCATCCATCTATCCATAGCTATTTTCCATTTTGCAAAAAAGTGGCAATAAAAGACGGCAATACTGTCTGCTGTGTGATTTTTACTAAATGAATCATTGTAAATTTACAAATAATAACTACGAGTGTGTTACGTCTTTCTTGAAAATTAAATACATATGTCTACTTTGTTGCAAAGGCTGCACATGTATATTGAAGTTTGCCGACTTCATTCATGTGTGGCTTATAATACATTTTACATGTTTTCCGTCATTGTTCATGTATGCATTATTCATTGAGGGTAAGTTTTCTCCTAAATCTCTTTCTAAAGCACAATCAAGCATCATTAAAGTTGTTATTTTCAACTTATTTAAGCCAATGTAAACTATGTGAGACAATGACATAATAAAAATTACTACTGAACTCTATCTGGGCCCCTAACCCCGTTCCAACATAAGATGACATATTTTTAAATACAGTCTTAACCATTTCAAATAATTTATTAGTTAGTTAATAACAATCGGATTAGCCCTTCTTTCCTGGTTTTCTTGAAATCATAGATGACGTTCCAAACATTTAACATAAAAACAAGACATCAAAATTTCGTTGTAAGAGTTAGAAACAGTAAAACGCATCATGTTAGTAAACAAGCAAGGTTGCGAAAGAGCTTTATCCCTTCGTTATCATTACTGGTTTTCCGTTTTCTGTTTTGGGGCTTTTCAGAAAGAGTTGATGTCACTGTCACAATGTGAGTCAGTGTAAAAAGTGCCAACCACATATAATAAAATGGCATTGTTAAGGTTGATATGATAAGAAAGTTAAGGTTAACTTTAGGACAAATGGGAGGCAATGACCAACAGCTAATGTATATGTCATTTTAAACTTTAATTTTATTCCAGAGAACCTTTGTTCCTCCTCTGGGTTCAATGGAACGAGAATGCGAGACATGACCTGTTCCGATGCAACGTAACCACTTCAGTAAGGAATAAATATAATATAAAATTATATATCATAAATATTAGACAGGTATGTTTCATCATAAATCATTTTTCCTTGCATTGCAGTCATTCATTTGTGTTTAGTTTTTAGTATCCAGACGTGCTCATGCTTAAATCGTCTCAGGTAGTTTTTCAATTAAGTATGTATAATAGTTCATGATCCCAATTGGCTCTTTGTACCTCACCTTAAATAAAAGAAAAATTACATTTTAGTATCAATGTCCGATAACACGGCGGCTCCGAAAGATAAGGTTTTCGAACATTACGTATGTACATCCCACTAAAATGCTCTGCGTATTCATTGCATTCATAAAAAAGAGTAATGTCCATGTAAGAGTTTTATTTATGTCTTTTTGATACGTTGATGTGATGATGAGCAAACAAATATGTACAAGCGATCTTTTATGTATTACATACGAACGATATCGCATAGATTTAATATCAGGCATAGGCATGTCAGTGTGTACAATAATGAATTCATGATCTTAGGCAGTGTATTGCCAAGTGAAGAAAAAAAATGCAAAGCTCAGATTGGAAGTATCACACAGCAAGGCAACATATAGAACGTCTAAATCTAATGTGCATATATTATGTAAGGATCTCTGCATCATTCTGGACCGCATCATCACTAGCTGTCATTCTGCTGTATTTTTTATTCCACAGAACTCTTTGTTTGCAAATGTAATCTACTTTTTTTACATGGATCTATCATCATCATTGCACACAGCAATGAAATGGAAAGGGCGCATATATATTCACGTATGTACATGCTTATGTATGATTGCCTCTAATGCTTACACTATAACAAACTGTAATCAGTCAACAGTTTGGAATCACACAAAAAATAATTTGTATAACTTTTCCTGGCCACAGCCAAAATCATTTGTCATCACATCATGAATTAGTAGCTAGATTGCAAGGTGGTTTTTGTGCAGTGTAAGGTGTTCGGTTCAAATATACAACGACAAGGTACTAAAACGGAATAAACAATAAAAGTCAAGGGAAAGAAAGCAAATACTTGAGTACTGATACTTCTTAAGTTTAATGCAATTTTTATTTACATTTTGATTTATCTCATCCTCGTCTAAAAGGTACATGATACTGATACCCTAAATTCTCTAAATTATATTTGCAATCGGATTAAGTTACTTTACTGAATAGCTAATAGTATGCAATTTTAACTTAATTTTTTCGTTGCTGTTCTTAGACAAATGAAGTCCGCAAAATCTCCCCCGACTCTCATAACTTCAAAGGCATCATCGCCCGACACCGAACTGATGATGGGAGATACTTCAGACGTTTGGTCTGCCCAGTGTGATCTCAGCTTTTATAACATTGGAACAACACCTGTGGCTGGGGGTCACTTTTCTCTGGAACATGTGTCCGGATATGCCAGGGCTGGGGAAATCCTTGCGATAATGGGGCCTTCCGGCTCGGGCAAAACAACTTTGCTTAGCTGCTTGTCGGGAAGATCACGTCTTAAATTTGGGACAGTCTATCTGAACGGAGAAGTCATTTCTAAAAAGGCTCAGAGAACTAGGCTAGGCTATGTCACGCAAAACGACATATTCTTTCCAACTTTAACCTTGAGACAAACACTGATTTACACAGCGTATCTTCGCCTGTCTGACAAAAAGTATTTGACATGTGCCGACAAGCTGAAGAAAGTTGATGACATTATTGAAACACTAGAGCTGCTCCAATGTCAACATTCAACCGTGGGGAATGACGTAACTCGAGGCCTGAGTGGAGGGGAAAAGAAAAGGCTTAGCATAGCATGTGAGCTGATTACAGATCCATCCGTGATGTTACTTGATGAGCCATTGTCAAACTTAGATAGTTGTACTGCCGGTAATTTAATCAGCCTACTAAAGCACTATGCACAGAAATCAAGCAAGACAATCATTTTGACCATTCATCAGCCTTCCTCTAGAATGTTTCAAATGTTCGACTCCCTTCTCCTTCTTTCCAACGGGAGAACAGCTTACTTTGGGCCAGTTCAAGAGGTTGTACCATATTTTTCCAGCCTTGGTATGCATCTGGAAGCAAATTACAACCCTGCCGAATTCATTCTTGAAAAGATGAAGTCTGACGAAAGCAAGCTGCTTTTGACATGGGAAGAGAATCTAAAGCAAAACAATGGCTGCTGCAAATTAGAAACGAGTGATGATTGGGAAAGATCTACAGACTCAATATATGACGAATGGCAAACCACATTCAGCACACAGGTACGAGTACTCGCGGAAAGAAACATAGTACTGGCAAAACCACGAATATTTTCAACTATCAATGTAGTCCAGACAATCATCTTGGCAGTAATGAGTGGATTTGTATGGTTTGGCACGCCACGCTCAGAAGAATCCTTAACAGACTTAGAAGGATGGATGTTTTTCTCATCAAACTATTGGATGTTGTTTGTCCTCTTTCAAGCTCTCTGGTCATTGCCTAGTGAGCGACATATCATTAACAAAGAGAGACAACAAGGAGCTTACAGATTCTCATCTTACTTTGTAGCTAAGTTAGTAGAAGCACCTTTGGAAGTAATACTCCCATGCCTGTATTTGGTTATTTGCTATCCCATGATTGGCGGAAGGAGGCTTACTGGATTTGTTGGGATATTCTTAAATCAAATCTTGTCATCCCTGGCAGCTCAAAGCATTGGCATCTTCCTTGGCTCCGTCTTGGATCCCAGTGCAGCTACAACTACAGCTGCAATTTTTACCGTTGCAGCTCAGCTACTGGGAGGCTACTTGACCAGCAACATACCAACGTATTTGAAGGTATCCTCCTTGGTCTACAATGGATTAAGAAATATGCAAATAATCGAGTTCCTTTTCGGAGTCCCAATTAGCTGCGCAGCAGTCTCACAATTTCCCAGTTGCAACAGCAATGTCACAAACGCGATTGCTTCCGCCAGCATGTTTATCAAGCCTGAAGATATTTTAGATAGACATACAACAGGATTTGCCTTTCCATATTGGAGTCACTCGGCGGTTCTTGTAGCTTTCTGTTTAGTTTTTAGAGTATTAACATTTTTTGCCCTTCGGAGGGTTCTCTGAGGTTAGTCAATAAGAGATTTTAGGTTTAAGAATGACTTCCATATAGAGTGCTTGAACAAAACATACTTCATTGAGTAAGGAATAAATGCATTCATACATAATTAAACAATGATCTTTCGTAACTCGTGATAATACATGTATTACAATAGATTACAAGGAATATATGAATTATGAGGGTGCCTTATATCGTTCCCAGACCCTTTTTACTTATGTTAATATGTAATTTTCGAAACGAGATTCACCATGTATTTAAAAAGGTATTTTTAAATTGTAGAATATATTAAATCAAGACTACATATCATACATAACTATACCTGTTCATAAATCGTTATATATAGCATTATTGCATAAAATCTTTATTATAAATTTTAGACTTTTATTTTATAGTTATTTTATGAAGAAATTATGTACACTTTTTATTTAATAAAGCTGATTACACAAGGATCTGAATGCCCTTTTTTAAAGTGAGATTCTTTTCATCTCATATGAAAGTCTAGCGCCACATTGCCATAATATTGAATACTCATAACAGTGTTATTGATTAGGATGATGCAACGGTGATCACGGCATAAGCAGAAGAAACTGTAAAATTAATTAGCACTGAATAAGCTTGAGCTAAATACACCTCTCAGAGATCGCATTTGGAAACAGCATTGTTGATTGTATTGATTGTAAAAAATGTTCCGTGGTCCGAAAACAGTCCAAAAATCATTTCCTCGGTATTTTGTTTAACTTTCAGACAAAGTTGCATACTGACCATTTTTCTCCTACAGATTTATGATACAAAACTGAAATACTATTTTGATCCCTAAATTATGATGGCATCCCAAAGTTTTTCTCAAGTTCTCGATTCCATGAAAGATCTACATACATTTCCACTGCTAGCCCTTCCTTTCTTTTCAGCTCAAAGCGTGGAGGGTGGAATATTTTCCCGGATTACAATGACATCAATGACTGGAGCTTGGTATCTTCCTATAAATCATTTCGAAGCTATTTTGGTTGGTTTGGTACTTTTGCAGGTAGAGTCGTACATATATTTATTTTAAAGCATAGTACTACATATATGTAAAGTATCGCATATGTCGAAATCGGGTTTCTATATATAAAAATTTGTGTAGGTAATGGTAATGCGCTACTTTTTGATACTACCTCTGGATGTAACAAAACTAATTGAAGATGGAACCCTTTTATCAACTTCCGTATCCAGAAGGAAAAGGATGATTTCAGAAGTTGTTCAGCACCAAAAACTAGCCGAGACAATGTTTGCGGTAAATATAATGAAGCTTACGACAATTTTAAGTGATAATCTTCTTTTTTTAACTATGCATCTATATTAAATGCCTTGATTGAACAGATCGTAAGGCGTATTGATAAGGACGATTGTATTCTACGAGTACTCTGTGAACTGGAGTCAAATGGTAGCAGTGGAAAGGTTTACCCTGTTGGCCTATCTGATCTTCTGTCAAATTTGAAACGGTCCGTTTTTTCGTTTACGTAAACTCAAATTTGAAATACCTGTTATGATCACGCCAAAAATTTACTTTAAATTTAATTTTAAATTGGATTCCTAAACACAGACTGGGGCGAAAACGAATGAAGTATGAAAATATGATAATTCCAAACAATATGACCATTGTAGAGAGAAAGGTACTTTCCGTCTTTGAAGAAGCTGTTTTGAACGGTTCAGAAAGCAGTTCTGGAATTTGTGAAATTGATGAGTCATGTGCATCACATTATCCTTTATGTAGCGTTAATAAAGATGAACTCATAGAATATGCAGATAAAATTATTCCATTTTTACAGTAATGTTCGTGGTCAGTTTGAAAGAGCTTCAAATAAGAAAAGATGCCTATGTATGTAAAAAATATTACAAAGAAAATAAATTATTATGATTAAATACTTGTTGTGGGAAAAAACTATATTTTTTCACTTTACATAAACTTACATCTTTTCATATTATAAACTTTGAAACTATTATTCATATTAAAACCAAATTATCACTGATTCGGATGGATAACACGAATTGTTAATTGGTTGAGCATTGTAATTGGTCATATACTGCGATGAACAAATGAGAAATATCTTTCCGAATCTTCTATTGAAAACAAATCAACAGATGACAGACAAAAAATTATTTAAAAATAAGTAAGTTTGCATACTAGTATCTGCAATACCTCAAAATACGCTCTTGTTTCGGCTTATTTTCACGTAAATGGGAAACGTTTGATTAACAAAGGTTTTTAAAACATATGAAAGAAAGTATCTTGCACTAATTAAATAAATTGGTTAATCTGCAGGTTTCAGTGATGATGCAGCGTCGTCTCCTACCTGATCCTATAAAATACAGGCCAATGTTCATTTTGTCATCTATCTCCTGTCATCGTTTTTAAAAAGTTTGGAAAACTCATATTTATAATAACTAAAATCTTACATAGTGTGTTATTTGAAGAAAACAGTTCGAAATCTACTACCTTGAGATTTCGAACACTTAAAGGACCAACCAGTGATGAACTATGTTCCTGTAGAATACTAATCGTAAGGTGGACTTTACTCATAAAAGGCGTCTTTAAGTTCCCGGATATTTTTGTTGCACCCTGTAGTTTGTTCTGCTACCCATCCAGGGTGGCAATCCCGCTTGAAGCTTAAACTATGAGTTCTACCGAATCAATTTTCGGAAAGAGCCCAAGTATTGCTTTTGTTTAATTTACAAAATTAAAATTTTAGTTTCTCTAGACATTTGACATGAATGCTAGTGATGGTTGAAGAATACACGTAGATTGGAAAAATCTGTAAGTTAGAAAAGTTGTTAAATTAGTACTTAGCTTCACATATGGCGGTACAAAAATAACTTTAACTGTGATCTTTAATTGTGTTAGCAAAAGGAAGGAAGGATATAAATAAACTATTGTACTTACGTGATGGCCACAGTAGCCAAGACTCTTCCGCTGACCTACATAACTTCAGGTCATATACCCCATGACCTTGAAATTAAGGTAGGCAGCTATTGCAAACTAAAATATTTTAGAAAGAGTTAATTTACTAACAGGAAATGGCGACATATTTTACAGCTGGGGAAATGACAAGCTGTGTACAGATAGTGAGCACACAGTCAAGTAAAGTTGGTATGGCATAGCAAGAAAAAATCCAGTATTTAACGGAAAGAAATGTATGTAACCATTCATACAATGTACAGACAGAAAAGAACATAGTATGAAAGGTAACATATTTCAGGCAATACCACAGAGTAGAAGGGTTAAGCGGATAGGTAATTTGATGTTTAAGGAGTACATGCAATGATGTGATGCAAACAGGATGCTCAACCTTTATAAATAGGAACATATTTCAGCTGTTAGCAGCAGTAAAAGGGAAGTGATTTATACAAAGTTATAACACATAATTATATTACAATACTTTATGCTTTTATGCAGACATATAGGTAGGTATATAAAATGAAAAATCCAAAGTACATCTACTTATATAAAAGCCACACAAATACAGTTTTTCTGAGCTTGCAAGAAAAGTAAAATGTATGGATATAAACTAATAAATTGATAAAATAAAATATTTTAAGAATAAGGTCGCATTCCAAAGAGAAAGGTGAAACGACACACACTTACAAGAACCCAAGTACTCCTTTTTGAAGAAGAAGGTATTTGTCTGTAAAGTGTGTTGTTCAGTTTTATGAGGTGCATGCTAACATGATAAATTAGCTAAAGGATTAGATTCTAACAAATGGTCTTTTGGGTTACTTGATATAAATAAATTGTGAAAGGAATCTTGATTTAGAGCTTAAAATATTTATTCATGGCTTGGATTAATTGGATAAATGTCAGCCTCTACCACTGCTGCTTCATTTTAGGAGGCATCAGACCCCTCAAGAGTATTTGTAAAGTTACCTTCTTCGTCATATTCTTCTCCACCCTCCTCGTCTTCCCTGAAGTATAAGATTGATAAGATTTTATGATTGTCACAATAGGATATATATTTTTTTAAAGTTTTCATGTTAAGATAATTACATTTCGCTTGTGGGTACCGCGAAAATATCGCGTAAAAACGGATCCAGCACAGACTCCCGACGAGATTTTGGAAGCATTTCCATTGCACCTCTAGCCCACGAATCATAAGGTAGCGGAAGTGGTGGCTCATCTCTTTTGAAAATGCGATTGGGTTTTTGAGCAGGTGTTTCAAGCATGTCCAGATCTTGCCACTCCGCCTCTGCTATGCGTAACCATGTATTTCTGAGCTCAAAACTGACTGATTCAGCAGCAGAAGTAATGAAAAATCTTTCAGCGCATATATTCCAAGCACTTTCCCAGAAATCTGTGGTTGCTGAATTGGTGGTCTCTTCACACTCTTTGGATCTATGTTTTTTACGTTTTAAACGAGAAGCATCAGTGTTATCCTTAAATGCAGGTTGCAAGATTTGCTGTATGGCAATTTCTTCTGAGTCATTTGAAAAGCCTCCAAATGAATGACCAAGCTCAAAAGCTTTGCCGTTTTTCTTTGAGGTGTTTCGTGACTTGGGCTTTTCTTTACCAGTTTTACTTTTTGTTACTGTTACTGGAATATCGTCTTGCTTGGTTACTTTTACAGGCTTTTCTTTTGGTTCTGGCTTCATTTTTCTGAGGAAAGGGACTTCTCACGGTGCAAGGTTCAGGAAACCCAGACAGTTTTTATGGATTTTAAAAGTTAAATAGTCAAAATGTGTATATGTTTATGCCATTTAAACATTCATATGGGTACCACCATAATTTAATTATACATAATGAAGCTAAAAATGCCATGCTCAAAATATCCTCAAATGATCCTAACAAACCGTTTCCATGAAGCCCTATTTATTAATAGTCTGATGTTCCCAACCTAAGAATATCTTTATAAATCCTCAGTTCCCAACTGCTAACGTGTCTGTTCTATCGAGTTGGCAATCAAACCATCAAAATAATTTTTATTTTCGAGGAGGTTATGATGATTGGTGATTTTTATATTTTTTATGATGATGGGTCTTTAATCATAAATTTATCATTTTATAAATTATGGAATTTATTTTCGAAACGGTAAATCAAATAAGTTTGTAGCAGTAAAAGTAAATAGTAAACGAAACATTAAAATCATTGAAATTAAATACTACGCTTGTACTGAAGCTTTTAAGTGCGTCTCATTTGATATAAAATAATGCAAGTTTATTCATCATGTAATGTATAAAAATATTGGAACATATTTCAAATTGAAGTTACATAAAATGTCTATAATAGTTAGTCAACGTGCTGCTCGGTAGTTATTTTCCAAACCGTCTTTGCTCAACACGATCTGCCACAACTGCACCATTCGCGCCTCAAATCCTCCTGCAGATGTTTGCAAATAGTAGGTCCACATTCGATAGAATCGCTCACCATACTTATGAGAAATACTGGGCCAATTTCGATTGAAATTTGCAAGCCAACCATGCAGTGTTTTAGCGTAGTCAGGTCCAAAGTTATGCCAATCCTCTAATATAAACAGTCCTTCTGTTTCTTTTGTAATATCCTGGTAGTAAGGTAGACATCCGTTGGGAAATATATACGTATGAAACCACGGCTCAATCCTAGGCATTACTTGGTGATTGATTCCAATTGTATGAAGGAGAAATATTCCATCATCTTTTAAACAACGATGGGCAACCTGAAATGAAAACAACTTTAATTAAGCTGATACTAAAATTATCTTGTGAAAATATGTTGTATATATGCTTAATAACCTCAAAGTATTTGCGGTAATTATGGACCTGTACTTGAGCATCGTCTACATTGTCGGCCTTGGCCCAATAACCACAAGAATAGGTAAGCCATGGATCTAGAAATGATTCAAACAGGTCATTCCCTAGATCATAATGTTTTTTTCCTACTTCCCAAGCCTTTGATTCTGTTTGTAGGTTGAAGAAACTCAGGTGGACGTAGTTTAAAAATCTATTCCATGGATTTAAATACTGAAGAAATACTTTCTTCCTCATAATTCTTCTAAACAGTTCCGTTAAGTTGTCACATTCCCAGTATCCATCCATATATGTTTCTCCCATTCCCAACGATGCCGAGTTGGCAATTCTTGTGAAAAATGCTTTATTACGGACTTTAACGTGTAGGATACTATCGAATTCGGATTTCTTTGCAACGTATGCTTCATCTACAATCTTTTTGTAGCTGAAGTCGTTATTATTATTATTGTTAGCTTCCTTCCCTTCCACGTCAAATACCACTCCTAAATGTGCATATGTATACCTAATACGTTGTTCCAAGCGGGAGCTAAATAACTGCATAATGCCCAACTCCACCCTTTTGTAGACTTGAATTAGGAACTCCACAAACACGTAAAACAAATTTGCAACCCCCATTGTTGCCAGTTTCTGCAAATCTTTAGAAAGGCAATTATATGAATAGATAATTCCACTTCTGTACAGAAACGGAGAGTAATGTCTTACCGAGCGTCTATCCAATAGCTTACTGATAGACAACAGACTTTCAAAAATATACCCCAAGTCGTAGTTCGCAAGCAAGCGCCATTAAAGAATTCAAAACTTATGGTTGCATCTTTATAATAATTTACGAGTTGTGGATTATGAATGCGTAATATTAATTACAATTACATATGGGGTGTCCCTGAGGTAAATTGTTATAAAGGTTGATAAATTGTGAATATAAGGCATAGCTTATATCATAGGGATAGGGATGTGAAATTAAAATTGTTCCTTCAGGCAAAAATGGCAGTCGTTGGTTGAATGCAAATATGACGGAGAGTAATGTCTTACCGAGCGTCTATCCAATAGCTTACTGATAGACAACAGACTTTCAAAAATATACCCCAAGTCGTAGCTCGCAAGCAAGCACCATTAAAGAATTCAAAACTTATAGTTGCATCTTTATAATAATTTACGAGTTGTGGATTATGAATGCGTTATATTAATTACAATTACATATGGGGTGTCCCTGAGGATTGATAAATTGTGAACATAAGGCATAGCTTATATCATAGGGATAGGGATGTGAAATTAAAAATGTTCCTTCAGGCAAAAATGGCAGTCGTTGGTTGAATGCAAATATGATTTGTTAAGGCTGGCCCAAAACCATTGCCTGTTTAAAATGCATTTTAACACAGCCAAGCCATCATATAACTTTCTGCTCTAGACAAATAATACTTCAAATGTGGGTGAACGGCGAAAGAGCCAATGGCCTTTGATTTGAAAATGTTTTAAAACTTACTTCCTTGTGTTGTATGTGTATTTTTGCACGTGAAATATGTACAACGTGAACATTAGGTGAGTCGAACTTTTAGATGGATATTAAGATATCTGAGATGAAATACGTAACGGTTCTTACAGCTCTCTCCTCTCTCCTGCTAAAAATAGATAAAATCCTCTGTCAAGCAAATAGCTCCCAATATTAAAGATGAAATTTAGAAAGTCCAATCTATCATCAGTCACTTCACAAAACAAAGCAAGTAGTATTGTTGACTTATGGTTAGTTTACACATAAAGGCTAAGATGATCCACCACCATGTTAGAAGCATTAACAAAGCAAAATATTTTATTAGGAAAAGAAAAACGCAAATGACATAAACAAGTATTAGTTTTTATAAATTGAATGAGTAAGCTTTGATTGTATGCTGTTGTTTTAGCAGGAACCTAATACACAAAGCCCTAATGACTCATCAAATCGTGTCAAAGGAGGACAAAAGTATGTGAAGTAGTAAAACTGTCCCCTGATTTGGATACATCTGTTGTACGAGGTGCAACTCCTCGGATCAGTGAATACTCCTACCTGTGAGCATGAAAAAGGGAGTGGAGATGTTACCTCATCCGCAGTTGTAGATTGAGTAGGTTCTGAGGTCATACCTGTAGCTGGACATGTTCCAACAATGCATCCTTTCAAGTTAGTATTCCAAAATGAACCTGCTGGACAACGGAACATGTATCGGTACATCACTCCATTTATCAGCAAGCAGCGGTAATATGCTTGGCATGAAACAGGGTCTTGAAAGTATCCTTCTGAAGGGCATGGGTAGGTTATTGGAGCAGCAGTGGTGGACACTACGGTTGTGGTCGTTGCAACAGTTGTTACTGCTGTTGTGGCAGCTGTAGTCGCTACAGTAGTAGTTGCAGGACATTCTCCTACAACACAGAGACTTTTGCCTGGATCAAAATAACTTGCTGGAGGACATTCAAACACGTAGTGAACAAAGGTACCGGCAATAAGAATGCAGTTGTAATATTTGGAGCAGGAGCCAGGGTATGGAAAAGACCCTTGACCGTTGCAAGTAATTACGATAGGTGCTAGGGTACTTGCCGCAGTTGTGGGTGTGGAAGGGGTAGTAGTGGTAGTATTTGCTGCTGCACATGTTCCTACAACACAAACGCCTTGTGATTGCTGGAAGCATGATGACGGGGGGCAGGTGTACACGTAATAGTAGAATTGGGCCCCAATTAATACGCACTGGTAATATTTGGAAGGTTCAGTTGGGTGCGAAAAGAAGCCAGTTGCAGTACATTGAAATGTTGGTGGTCCCGGCGTGGGAGGAGAAGCACTAGAAGATAATTCGGTTGTTGAGGTCCCTTCCGTAGATGATATTTCAGTTGTTGATACTTCAGTGGTTGACTCCGCCGTTGTGGATTCCTCAGAAGTTGAAGATGCTAGTATCTGTTGTGGAACTCTGTGTCGCTTCTGTGGATGACGCTACTGTTTCGGATGCTTCAGCAGTGACGCTTGTAATCTCTACAGTTGTTGGCATCACTGTTGTGGTTGTAAGATCTAATACCAAAGATATATACAAAAATTGAAATAAATTCTTTTAAAGTGAGGCATATAGTATTTTTCTAAAACATACTTTCACATGGCCCAAAGACACAGGCTTGACTGGGTGCGTCATAGTGTCCACCCACAGGACAATCCAAGTGAACTAAAACCAATTCCCCTCCGCCGATATCAAAGCATTGGTAAAAAGTTGTGCTAAAGACACGCGTATGTATTATTTAAAAGTATTAGCATAAAAAAATTGTTCCGTTTTTTTTGGGAATCTTAAAGATTTGTACCAATTGGCCGGATCTGGAAATGGTTCCGTATTGACACAATCGGCATCTGTAGGAGGGTTCTGAGCTGCTACCGAAATAGTCACTGCTAGGAGAGCAGCCACCTTAATTTAAACAATAACATAGTTTATGTTTACATGCCCAAATATAGCTGTTTTATGTGTAAAACTACTAATTCTAATGTTTCTTACCAAAATTAGGTTTTTTGACAGTTTCATTGTAATTCAATCAAAACGGCCTTCATATGTTTCTGTCCAGCAAGTTTATTGTGAGTGTGGCGTGGATGACAATTAAAAAGTGATAGAATTTTATGACATTTTGAATGTGTTATTTATTATTTTACCAACCCTTAGGTAGTTTTTAGTGCTCAAGAAGAGCAAATATTGCAGCTGAGTAAATTAATTTTTATAATCCTGCTTCATATGTATTGATAACACTCCATATTTTATTTTACGTACACCGGCGGATATATCGTATCGTAAAAGTGTTTTTTGCGAATATTCGAGTGAAACAAGTTTTCATTTATACCAATCATATTCTAAAAATTTCAAGAAATCCAAAATTATATCATTCTGGCGTCAATATTTTTAAGCCTTTGTAATCTTTTTATCCCCATCAATTATCTACAGTTATGACCCATGACTAAATGAGAAAGGGTAATGTAAAACATAATTGTCCTTTCTACAATTCTGAACATTCTGAGTATTACCAGCCTTACCAGCTATATACAAAGTAAATATTTGAGCCAATGCAGATTCGCAATTTCGAAGACCATAAATTGGAGGAAACATTTCAATGTGTGTTTTAAAATGATTATGCCGTTGTGTACCTTACCCTACCCATTCCATGTGATCCATACATACGAAAAGCATAAAACACGCCAGTCACCAGTATACTGTCAATAAAATTATAACTTTATTGTATAAAATGTCTGCAGATACTTCAAAAATGGATTAGCCTGCGCTATAAACTATAATCTATTTACCATAGCACGGATAAAAATAAATAATAAAATAAATATGTATGTCAATCAATCTCGAACTAAATTCTGTACAGATATATTAATAATAAATTTTAATGAGAAAATGCGATATATCTTTAAATAAACGTTTTACAACGTCCATTTGTGATTCCGAATAACGTCATTCTGAACAGCAGCTAGTGAAGCACACATTCCAGCCCAAACCTCTTCCGCAGTTGGTATAATCTGATAAGCTGGGAGAAGAAATCCAAATAGACCGTAATCCCGTAATTCAATTGCATATGAGTAATCTACTCCAATTGATTTAAACCAATCGCTGGACGTTCCAGAGGCAGTGTATCTGCAATACATTTTCAATGATACGTTAATCCTAATTCTAGAAAAAATTACTTAAATTATAAAATGATTTATTTCTCGTACAAGGTTTCTTTAATGGAGCCAACACGATATTTCGTCCCATGAACAGCGAACAGAGCGTCATTGCCAATGTTAGCAATTCTCATCTAAATTATCAATAAATGAGATATTTATGTTAGTCAAAACTAAAAATACATGTATATTTCACAAGTACTCTACTGTTTTGTACCATTTCATCATAATCCTGTGGATATTCATTTGTGTATCCCCTAGTTCAAACATGTAAAACAGAAAACAAGGGTTAGAATTGCGTTGTTCTAGAGGTACTGTTTAAAGCAAGGATAAGAGAAAAAAGTAGCAAAAGGAATTTTCATGAGTTACTTACCAGGGCGTCATCCATTTCTTTGTTACGCATGTGCAAATACCATAAAGATCGAGTAATAAATATTAGCTGTTTTTTTACTGTTAACATATTTTGAATTGCAAATGTTCAAGATTATATTACCTGTCCGAAGGAGTGCAAGCTGAAATAGAATTTCCAGTGGATATTTGGATTTCCGTAAACAAAATCGCGGACAGCTCTGCTTTCAGGCTCAGAAAATGGAGCTGATCCAGCATAGACCATAGAACAGGGACTGAATCCAGCACCCCATTCTCTCCAATGGTATCCGAAATTTCTATTTAAATCGATTCCTCTACACCCAACAAGATCTAATAAAAAATGTAATATCGTACTAATTTACGAGGACTAAAGTCAGAAATATAACGTGCAAAAAATAAATTTGATCGTCCTATCAATAAACCTGTTAAGAAATTAAAACTCCTTCTTGACTTCCTCCAGAAGCGGTTAGAATTGCAGGAGTGTCTGTAACCATCTGGATTTAATATTGGTAGTATGTAAAAGTCATACATTTCCAGTAAATTTGAATGTAATGAAACATTTTGCACCAAGTCGTTGATAATGAAGGTTGCGACAGCTGGAGAAATCCACTAAAATTCAAAATTTTAATTAATTTCTATCGTTGCTTTCCCAAAATGCCTACACCGGCAGTAAATTTATGACTTTACCTCTCGAGCATGAATTCCTACAAAACCAAATATCAAACTTTAACATTATAAAACTGAATATAATTATATGTTAACCCATACGTAAAATTCATATTAAGATACGCAAAACAAACTAACCTCCGTCAATAAAAACGCCAAACTTTCTATACGATTCTCCAGTAGATATTTTTATCATTTGTAAAGGTTGTTCTTCAATACTGAACCCAATATTCATGACTTCAACTAGATTTGGATATCTGGATGCAAGTTGCCACATCCAAGAAAAAATCTTTTGATTGAAAATGGATCATTTGCATCTTAAAACCTCGTGTAGATAATTACAATACATTATAACTTGAAGAAAGTTAACGAGGATTAATCTAACCGTTTCTGGATAATGGTAAGCATCCCATGTCATTTCACTAGCCGGTTGTTTTTGTACAAGAGTATTTTGCTGGTTCCGAACCAATCTATGTAAAAATTGAGAGAGTAGACACATTTTTGTATTTCACTCTTTTAATTTTGTTTTCACTCTTGTTTTACCTACCTGTAAACATCGTCGATCACAACTTGGCCTTTCATATGAAAACTATCAAGAAACTTCGTAAATCTTTGCCGTTGATCTGTTGTAACCAACACCTTGACAGTTTCATTAAGGGACGGCGTTACCCAAAAGTCAAAGTCTTCTTTTTCATAAAGTTTCATGAGAGCCTTGAGCTGTTCATGGGTTTCAGCAATGACACCCATAAGTTGTGACCTTAAATTTAGCATGTAATAATTCCACATGATAATCCACAAAAAACTATACAACTTAGTAGTAATCGAGTATCTCTTTACCCTGAAAAATCCGAAGTTCTCAAAACTGGCCTATGTGCAGACTGCACTGGGTACATTCCACAAGCTGCACATATTATACTCCAGTACAACAAAGGATGAATAGCCCGCATGATTATTAAAAAAATAAATAGAGCTTATGTAAATAAATCAAAAGTATTATGAACCTGCCACTATGCTCTAAGATACACAAAATGCAAATGACAGATAAGAATTAAAAGACGTTCTAAAGGGATCATCAAAAGATTAATACCAGAGATGTGTACATTGCTCTCATTCTTTGTTGCATTCTAAATTCCCAGCCAAAGGAAGAAAGCTAAAGAAAGTAAAACTGGAGTACAAATTTAGTCCTTACTGACCCCATAATCTATTTCCTAAAGGGTTCTCTTCGCAGTGGAACTGAGACAAGTGGATTTCATTCATAAGCCAAGCAGCCTAAATTATCTATTTAAGTGTACATCAATGCAATTCAGTCGTACATAGGCACGTATGAATATCAAAGAACCGTTAGGTCCTCAATAAAATTTCCATTCACAAAATTTACATTGTGCATTCATATTTCAACATTTCACATTATACCCTGTACAGATACATGTACTACCTCAAAATGAATATGGGGAAAAATATTGTAGAGGATTGATTACATATTACGTAATTTAAAAATAACATGTGCGTGTGATATGCGCAGTCAAAAATTAAAAGGAGTTAAAAACCTTTAAAAACAACATATGAGAGATCGATTTATTTGGAATTTGATAAATAAATCGTTTCTTGATTAACAACGTATATAGCACTAAAAACGCCAAAAATGACAATGAATAAAAAATAGACCATAATAATAAAATTAGTGCATTGCATTGTTCGTTGTTTACTTTTCATTAGAAGTTGGCCTTGAAATGGGTAACAAGGGATTCAGTAGAATTTATCTAGTTGACATTGACGTTAGAGAACAAGCATAGATAATCATGTGCACAGCAAAAAAGACATCCANCTAGTTGACATTGACGTTAGAGAACAAGCATAGATAATCATGTGCACAACAAAAATGACATCCATCCAGTACTCCAATTTCCAACGAAAAAGCCTAAACCAGTACAAGTACAGCTGCGCTACGGAGAATCCTCGACGGAGAAAGATTCCGAGAATTTTACTGGAAAAAGTATAAAACTTAAGCCTATAGATACTGCTCGTTCAATTTAAACAAAAGTGAAAATCTCTCGTGGCATGTGCAAAAGCCGAAGCATTTCACTTTAAAGGTTTTAAAGCTGCGAAATGTGAAAATAACCTGGTTCTGGTTGCCTACGCTGGCAGGTTGTTTCCAACAGGATGAATAGAATACATTTATATGTATTTGCATTTAGGGTAGGGTGATGCCACCGAGGCAAAACATAGTATCACCATTGAGCAAACCATAGAGCGGTCGTGACGTCAGCATCGACACTCTTTTGGCCAGCTTCATGCTTGCAATTTTATACGAGTTACATTTACTTGCGAATTTCATTACAATATTATAAATAGGTTTTCCTAATTAAGAGTAAACAACAGTTAATAATACGAGATTATAGTTTACTCACATTAGGAGGAAGTTTAATATTTATTCAAAATGCCTTCTTGTGCAGTGGCGACGTGTAAAAATACCCACCGTAACATACCAGCTGGGGTTTCACTGCATAAATTTCCAAAAGGAAAGCAAGCGGAACGGTGGGTTGTTAGTTGTAGAAGAGCCGACAAAGTTAGCGTCAAATATGCAGTGATTTGTTCAGAGCATTTCCTGG
>JAHZNG010003512.1:0-11534 GCA_027744375.1 Orchesellides sinensis
ACATACGCTATATGCAGTGATGCCTGCTGAAGGAATGGTGGAAAGAAAAGGAATGAAAATGAAAAGACTTTAGTATTTAGGTAGCTTGGAGAAGTTTAAAATAAATGTACACTTTTTCATATGCATTTATACTCCTTCCTATGTCCTTGTACGAACCAATATAATGCCTAGTATTCCCTTAAGTGTTAAGAAACACAAACGAACCCCTTTTTCATTGAGGACGATTGTAGGCGGAGTACATTCTATGAGCATTGCATATATGCTTAATACTTATTACGTACAAACAAAATGCTATTTTTGCAAGCTCCCTGACTAGGATACCTTTATTTTACCTGAGTCATAGATGCGTGTGATATGTGCGTATTGATGATTCAACATCTCATCGGCATAAAATATTACGACAAAAGCATAGAGCTTGTAAACGAAAGCACACATATTTATCTCCCTAGTACGATTTTAGTAGATGAAACAAGTAGCCCATAAAAAAGGAAGATTCTTCTTTCATGCGTAAGATCCAAGAAAAAGAGATGATCTGTCAGTTACAGAATGACTAACAAAAGCAAGAGTTCAAAGACTAGTGCTTTCTATTGTATACTTGTATTTTACTTTTTCACTTTTCGCCTCCCACCCAGCCCTTATGTGTATGTATGCCTTTTTGAAAATTCAAATTACACTAAAGGTTTTAGTATTATTGTGGATGACAGAAACTGATATTAAATGATTGATATTTATTTACACTGCGCATTCAGAGGAAAACTTCCAAGAGGGTTATTATTATCATTATTAAGGCTAGAATTAAGAGGGACTAATGATGACATATGTATGTATGACGAAGGGTGAACTGGGTGAGCCATCTAGTAACTGCTTACGTTACGTGGCATACAACAAAGCCTACCTGCAACTATTGGCTGTAAAAGTTACATGGCCTTCTGCAATGCAATGTGCAAAGTAAAGATATAAAGTGCATCGCAACAATTATCACACGGCTAGGGATTTTATTAGGGACTTTATCCAGGAACTGAAGAGGCTCAAAATATACAGATTCTTATAAATTTGTTGAAATCACATTTCTACCGTACAATTATGAGTGATGGTGAAACCGATTTATAAGCTAGCTATCATTTTGTGTTTGATCATCGCCTTAGCTCCTACATCGCAGGAACAACTAACATCTTCGTTAAAACTAACAATGTAGCTACAAAACTCATTGTTCCTCTTCCACCAATCAGCAATTGGCACGGATTTGCAATAATATGCAGAAGCCTTTCACACATGAAGCAGAGTCATGCTAATTTTTGCTAAATAAATCTAATTTGACTTACCCTTACATACATGATATATTGCATTGTTGCTTAAGAAAACGGAATTGAGAGTATTGTAACGCAACATGTACAAATACAATTATCACAGCATAGGAAACAGGAATAGGTATGCAAATGCTTGTGACATTTGGCTACGCAACCAAATAAAAAGAGGTGACAAGGGCTAAGGCAATCAGTTGGTTTTTAAAGCTTATCTTAAAAGTTCTCACTCGGCCACTTCATTACGTGTAATACTTTCCAACAATAAGGATACGCAGTGCTCCCTTTCTCTGATAAGACTTCCACTAAGGAACTTTTATAAAAGTTTAATGCATTTATCTCAATTTCCCATGTAATTAATATCAGGTGTAGACTATTAATGAAACAAATTGTCGCAATGTGTGCTATAGTTGTATGAGCTAACAAACACCTGCCCCACATTCCTATTCATGAGACTACCCAAGTCAACTCTGTTTACTAATTAAATTACCTGCTATTTCTATTGTATGCTTCAAGAATAAGTATCAGAAAATCAATAATAACAACAGAGGAATTCCGTAACATATCGACAATTACCTAAGTATTTTGGCCTAACCTTTGCACTACATTGTATATTGATTTCAGGAGACAACAATGCTCATCTAACTAAATTGTAGTAAATATAGAATAGAAGAAGCATCAAAAGTCATTAGGACAAATTTGTAATCATGATTTAACCCTAAATTACAGTTTGAACTGAATAGACAGGTCAATAGTTAATACGGCTGCCATACTACAATCACCCCTCACATATGACCCATACTACTAATGCAAATGTATTACATAACCTAACTTAAATAAAAACTGAAATTACAGTGTCTCGAGAACAATGGTTTTAAAAACAGTAATTACTACTCCATAAAGCATAGGTAATGCATGCGCATGCACAAAATAGCTAGCAAAGTTGAAGAGGGTGCATGCTTGTATTGTTGAAGACGGTTAATGTCACTTTTTAAATTGTTTCAGTAGAAAATGACAGTTTCACATAACTTTATGCGTATGTGATGGTGATGATACGTATTTTTTATTTGTAGGAAAGCAAGCGCGCTAAAATTATATATGTACATTAATTTACGTTAGTTACTGCAGTAATGTAGAGGCTATAATAATAGTAAATGAGTAAATTGCAAATTCTCTTGTAGCTATTAGATTAGTGCATAAAGCATAAGAAATGCTTGTTGCATTATTATATAAGCTAGCTGATGATGATGATTGTTGTAACCCTTTTATATTCAGCTTGTGTACACTTTACCATCATAAAAAATAACTACCTCGGTTAAAAGGTCTCTTCATCCATATTCCATGACTTAAAGCAAGGTAAACTGAAAGCGATAGTTAAAACGTGCGTTGACACTGCAAGAATGTATTACAGTATTATTATTTATTGTTTGCCCTACGTCTTCAAACTGCAAGGGACTTGTTACTTATCCTATGTATAGCATGCATTAGTAAATAAACAATAAAAGCAAATAACTTACTACTGTTGGGTATTACGAATTTTTTAATGCATGCAAGTAAGTCTTTTAAATTATTTGTGGCTGAAGGAAGGAGTGCGATGGGAATTACATGACTTCTGAAGTACTCATGGAATGGCTCATCAGTCACGATACAATACACACGCACGGTAGGTCGAGGAGGCTTTCTGGATGAATCTAAATTTTTATTGGGAATTCCAATAATTTTTGGTTTAGAAGTTTTTTGACTGTTTCAAAGCAAAGCTCAAACGTGGACGTTGTTGTTTGCTGGGAATGATGATGAATACCTAAGTTCTTTCTGCTTGAAACACGTTAGAACAATGAGGGGTGGTTTTACTGAGAATCATAGTAGCAATAAGTCAATGGAAGTGTTCAGTACATATTGGTGCTTTTTGATTGATTATTGTTTTATTGCTTGGATGCCGAAGCTCACAACTGTCAATAATTGATAAGATTTGACACTATACAGACGCAGGACTAGCACCAATCAGTTCAGTGTTTCGTGAATTCATAAATAATTTATCAGTTTATCAAATCTTGATAAACCCTGTGAAAATGTATTTTATCTCTGTGATCTCCACGGTCTACTCTTTGCTTCAACTTTCCAATGCAGTATCATATGGGCGTAAGTTCATAAAAATGTTTCCGGTCT
The DNA here is from genome assembly GCA_027744375.1 of Orchesellides sinensis. Classification (NCBI taxonomy): domain Eukaryota; kingdom Metazoa; phylum Arthropoda; class Collembola; order Entomobryomorpha; family Orchesellidae; genus Orchesellides; species Orchesellides sinensis. The sequence continues at coordinate 3,468 of JAHZNG010003512.1, forward strand.
CCACTTCATATCCAACAACAAAGATTTTAAATTGCATTATTCTTTAATGTAAACTTTGAAACTTATCCTTCCAGCTTCGTTGGTCTCCCTAACCCGATGGGATAGGCTGTCAAGAGGTCCAACCATTTTTAACCCTGACACGGGAAGAGTTATAATGCTAGAAGACTATCCTAACTATTCGGTAGTAATTCCGTTGGCTCCTGACAGTCCGACAGCGACGTCAAACCAGGTTTTCATATCGAGACGAGTGTCAGGTCCTGGCGAGTTCTTGGTACAGGCTCCACCTGGTTACGGGGTCATGGCAGTGGTGCAAAGTCTAGACCTACGGGTTGCTGATGATGCGTGCAATGATTTCATTCTGGTATAAAATCATTCTCAAGTTTAATGCATATTTTATATGTATATTTATAAGTTTACATTGCATAGTTCGAAAAGTTCTTGTGCTATGAAGCTTAAATGTTTGCACGTCCTAAAAGGTCAGTCCTTCAACCTGCATAGTACACAAAAGATCGTTGGAAGCGATAATTTACAAAAGAGGCCAAATAAATTCCTTTAGGCGATTATAATATTGCATTGCAGCAATAATCATAGAATTCCAACATATGCACAATTATACAAACCTCGCGTAGTTTAGATTGTAGTTCCAGATAGTAAAATTCCTTAATATTCAATGGGATTAACATGATTGCACCAACAAGATAGGTGGTCACGCACGCGCTGAGATGCTATTAAGAGTTAATTATGAAAGCAAACATTTAATATTATAATTACTGCTTCCAGCACAATGTATGGTTGTACACATGTGCCATAATTCAATTCTACATAAAGGGTATGTAGGTGTATTTCTTTCTCCATAACTGTAACTCCAAGGTTTATGGGATTATGTTATCGTTTTTGATATAGTGTGAGCTTACATAATCAAGGGCTTGCTGAAGGAATTCTTCAAAAAATAGACTTATGATATTGAATCTCCTTTTCAACAAACATAATGAGGTCACACAGGAATTTCGTTAGCTACAGCTCTTGATTGAATCATGAATACAGTTATGTTTAAAAACACTTAAATATAAACTTTACTCAAATGTAAATATAAAAATTGTACAAGAATTTTAAACAATAATGTATAAGAATTTGACGAGCTACAAAAATCGCTTTAGTCACACATTATTGCCAACATTTCAATCAGATTTAACAATTGATCTAGTAATCATGAAATCAGTATTGTTTCTAATTAGAAAAGATTGCAAATTATTGCGTTGATCTGAAAGCAAATTAATATTGTGATTTTTACACATATCGAAATTTTAAAATATTCAGAATGCGTCTTAATGTGTAACTATTTAATACAATTTTGATCATCATCGTGTTATGCGTTTTAATAAAGCTACATTGTGGGAATCAAGAAATGATAACATGGGAACTTTGTCAAGTCGCATCAGACATACTAACCGTAGGGCTGAAAAGGATAATTATGGTATAATGACTGTAGGTATGTACGTGTATTTTACATACGTACACAAAAGTGACCTGAATGACATTTGCTTACTTGCGCAAACACTTTTCTTTATCATATATTTGCGTTATTGTTATTTTTATGAATATTGTGAAGCCAAGCCTGCATTTTATATGTAAAAAAGAGTAATCTAAATATATATAAAAAAATCTAGTGCAAGTAGTTTTCAGGTATTACAGCGTTATCGGCCCCAAATAATGTGTAGTAGTTTTACTAAAGTGAGAAAACAAATTAGGTAATGTAATTTGTTCTGATTTTCTATAACTAAAGTTACATACATTGATGACATTAAATGCTTCTTTCTGAAATGCACACACATTTTTTCTACTTTATCTGATAAAGGGTAAAGTTATCATATTATTTCCTTCCTCATTTACTTGAATCAATATATGGGAAAGTATCGTCTTGAGTGTGGAAATCCATTATGGTAATGTGCTTGTGTTAACGATAACAATGTATCCGGATTTTCACAAAGAAAACTTTAATTTCCTCGAGATGTTTTCAAAACGATGCAAGTTGGCGTTTTAAATTTATCCACATGCAAATTGCAAGTATGGCTTGCGAATAGTTATACAGTTAAACTAGTTTTAGTTATAGTCTTACGCAAAAAGAATCGGTAATAACTTCTAAAAGTCAACATTTTTAACTTAACAGGAATTCTGATTGATTTATGCCTAAAGCAAAATTTTACGCACGGTAGTTATCCTAATACTACTGAAATACATATGTTAAAAAACTCATGCCGGTTTACTGTAGTCGACACGGCATTAATTTTTAACAGAAAACAGGAAGGGTAAATAGAACTTTGCAACTTTGCATGCCTTTTCAACAATAAGCTACAGTAAATCATGTTTCTGGTTCAAGTTTGCTACGAATACTAACGACTATTAAGGTATACTATAGAATATGTAAACGCTAAGCTCGGTGCCAAGTATACATTGGTACGTGTTTAAAAGTGAAGTTTATTATTACCAACAAATGTTTTACTTTCTGTACAGTAATTCCTCTGCTGCATCAGTGTGAATTTTATTTTTAAAGGTGAAGAAGAATCATAATTGCATTAAAAACGCAGACAAGTTCCCCTCCCTCCCTTTGCATTGTTATAAAAACATAATTTTTCATTGTTTGCTCATTATTATTGCACTTTAATATTTTGCAGTTTAGCGAAGTGGATGCAACAGATACAACAACAGGAACTTGTGGGAAAGTTGACATCCGCGACGGTAGCCATGCCCCTAGTGGACTTCACGGGCCTAGAAAATTTATTAGCTTGTCGGGAAAAATGAGAGTTCTTTTTTACCACGGCTTCATTTGGCATATTGTTCGCAACTTCAATTTTGACTTCCTTGATCCAAGCCTAAATCCTATGCTCAGATTAGAAATTGCCTTTACAGCGTTTAAAGGTAAGTACAAAAAAGAAAGAATACTTGTCTTAGAACTGCTCTATGGAATTAAATTTTGAAAAAAATTAAATACAATTTTAGATTGCCCATCTACGAATGCAACTGCTTTAAATGAAAGTGAAACTCAGGTTGAGGAGTCTGAAAAGAATTTAGTGTCGTGCTCTCCAAGTGTACCCAACAGTAAAACATGCATTGCAAAAGAGTTGCTGTGTGACCAAACATTGAACTGTGCTTTTGATCAAGATTTCGGTTCTGATGAAAGCCTAAGTAATTGTCATGAGCGTTTTAACGTAGGATTCTTCCAGTCCCAGCACTCACCCCCAACGACCAAAGCGTCAACAACGACAAAGGGAACAGAGAAGACCACAACCACCACAACAAAGGGAACAGAGAAGACAACCACGACTACAACATCAACGTCAACAGAGCCACCAACAACTACAACAAAGTCTGCGATTGATTTGGAAATAAAAAATAATACTCAACTAGCCCCGGCGGAAGTGATTGAGCATTCGACAAGGTCTACTGGAACAGACGCAGCTGGATTGATAGGTCTTGTTCGAAGGTTTCCACAGTTGACAACATCTACAACAAAGCAAACAACCAGCCGTACTATAGGCGGGGCGATTATAAATAGCTCAACAAGCAAATCCATCGAAAAGCCTGAGAAACGTTGGAAAACTGGCAGAAAAATGCCTTTTGCGTCAGGGGGAGAACTATTTGTGGACATTAAGACAGACCCAGTTGAGGACTCACTTGTTGACGGTGTTAGCAAAGAAGAAGCCATTTTAGATGAAGAATTTATGACTCCGAACACAATCGCGGGGGTATTTACTGTTACAGCAATAGTCCTAATTTTGATTGGTATTCTTAGAGTGTACTACTGCTATAACAAAGTAATCTGGAATCCTCACGGAGACTTGAAATCCACTGAAAGTCCCTCGGACACACCGGATGAGGACCTGAAGTGGAAAATGAAGGCACTTGCTGCAGAAAGTGAAATGATTGCAAATGGCAAAATGAAAGGAAAGGGAAAAAGTGGATTGAAGGAACAGCCACCTTCGTATGAGATTTTGTTCCCACTTCCGGAAGAGAAGGGAGCAGTGAAAGAAATAAGCTTTAGTAAAGTGTAGTTTGCAAAAAATATAAAATAGAGTATGAATGGGATTGATTTAAGGATGCGTTCATATAAACGTATTTAATAAAATTGTGCCGTGTTTCTTTAAATGGTAAACTAATTTTAAGATTTATTTTACAATCTGTAAGGTTTATTCGTGAAATTAACTTAGTGTATATATTAGTTTACTTTCTACCGCTTATATTAAGGCTCATTGTATTACAAAGTGTGGTAGCACTTCATTTCTTTGAGCGTAAATTTTGCTCCAGGAAACAAAAAGTCATAACCTAAACCAACTAAAGTCTATTTTACTGCGTTTCTTGGTGTACTTTAAGTAACAATTTATTGGGGGTAGCCATTCCCTTAAATCAAATAAACCGAAGCTTCAACAGATTTATGATTTTGTATATTTTATATGCAGCAAATAAAGCAAGCCTCGTAAAGTCAATTTTTTTTTTATTTTTCACAACAAATTGTAATAAATGATTAACCGAATCCTCACACAAGCGTCTTGTGTGAATACAAATAAATAAATAATAAATTTATCATAAGTGTGTTTGTTGTTTCCAAAATCAGTTGCCAGATTGCAAATACTTGACAGCTACATTACGAATTTTCCGTCCATTTACAGCCTGAGTTTTTCTGATATTGGGATAAAGTTTTGTTTTATACCATGACTTAAGATTAAGGAACGCGTTAAGATCTGCGAGTGTGACTTTGACTGGATTCTTCATCACAAACCACTCAATTTGCTGTGTGCATGGTGGTGTGGTAAGGGAACCGGTGTAGTAATAAGCTTCGTCCCCTTTAAAAAACTTATTTAGGTTAATTTGAGCTTTAATATTGGTAGCCATTCCCGGCTCCACAACATCATTAAGACGCTTGACGACTTCATAGATAGGAGAATCCTCGCTGGTCACACTCTCGCTCATTTTAAGCATAGCTGCAACAACTAAGACGGCTCGTTTGTTACCACTGTTGAGGGCGTCAGTTAAACTGTTGAAGTGAGAGTGATAATGAATAAAATGAACTTCTGAAGCGAAGCATTTAGAGTTGATACAATGTTCTGAGCCAATGCCGTGAAAGTGGATTTGTTCCAAGGTGTATGTATGCTTCTTTTTCTGATTACCATTCCAAACCACTTTTATGGCTGGAACATTTCCTGTTTTGTTCATTGAGACCATAACAGTCCTTGCGTTGTTTGTTAAGATGGTCTTTTCCGACTTGTAACGGTTGGTTGGAATATAAAGAAAGATCTTGGATTCCCCGTCGGATATTTCATCCGTGGGGATGTTTATTGGGCTTTGTTCTTTTCCTGTTGTGCACTGTTTGTCCCATTCATCACTGGTAGGTCCACAAGACTCGTGGTTGTAGCACCATTTCAGTCCACTGGCTAGTTGTAGTAATCCAAGTAATAAGATTATAAGAAAGTTCAAACGCTCCATTTTTCACGACGCTGTGCAGACTGGCTTTCCTTTGCTGTGTAGTTCTAAAAAGTATGCAATGCAAGAATCTAATTATATATTTGTATTTATTGAGATGTCCAATCGTTTAAAATTCGAGTCTTACCGAAGTCAGCTTCTTTATTGGAGATGTTGATGGTATGTAGGGGGTTTGAGAGATACTGAAGAAATTGCCAACGCCATACTTACGTTATCTTCCATGAAACAATGGTGAAAATAAGAAGCTCTTTTTTAATTGTATTGGAACATTAATTTCTAAAATGAACAATAGATCAGGCTTTATTTTCACATTTCACTTTAAAAATAATACAAATACGTTTAGAATATAATACATTTTCACAATTGGAAAGCTGATTGTTTTCGCGATTAATAATTCAAAACAAACTGTAGAAAGCGCAGGGTAATTCAAACTTGTTAAACATGCATATAATTATGTATTGCGACTTAGTAAACGTAAAGATGCTTCAACTGCTCCCGAGTCTCGTCCGATATGGAATATACATTAAAACGATTCTTTTCAGTTGATAGCTTTCTCATCCTAGCTGGAAAATGCTTAATGCCTTGAATAATACCACCCTTATGCGGAATGTCATTTGTGTCAAGGAAGTCAATGTCATAATCCGACTGGCATCTCAAGATAGGAAGATGAGAACGACATTTGGGCTCATCTCCCTCCATACCCGACCTCTGCATAAGATCAAACTCTACCTGAAGTGGAGCTGGAAGAAAACGCCGGGTTTCAGGAATTGCTGGTGCTTCAGACGTTTCTGAAACAATGGAGCAAAGAGATATGAAGGATGGGCGGGAGGTCATGACTTTTTTGGACATTGGCTGCAAACCGTAGGATTCACATTTCTTAAGAGGTTGGTGGTAATGACTGCCTTTGTTACTACAACTAATCACGATTCCTCCTGGTGCAGAACAGATGGATGATAAAGAGGACGATGACTTACTGGAACTCATAGAAAGTATAGATAACTTTCTAACTGCGTCGTTTGCATCTATGGGATTATTATTATCTATGTCATTTTCATTGTTGTTTGGTCCGGAGGCATGCATGCTAAGTGGTGAGAAATGGGAAACGTTGGGCGATGATGATCCGCCATATTCATCCTCATCGTCCATTCCACTCTCTTCAGGCTGAACACTCAGTTTCCGCATGACCTGGCAATGTGAGAGGCGCATGATGATGCTTTGTCTGCAAGATGAAATCACACAATGCTAATAATTAATTATAGGTACACCGATAAAATATTTAAGCCGATTGAATTCAAACTGTATTTATCGAAGCCTCATTCACAACAGCTTTTATGTAGCAAACAAAGCAATAAAATTGTATTTTCAGAACCTTTTAGAGTATCACATATCGAAGCCTCATTCACAACAGCTTTTATGTAGCAAACAAAGCAATAAAATTGTATTTTCAGAACCTTTTAGAGTATCAAGGGAGAAGAAATCACTCGGTATTTTGAATACGATGCTCTGATTTTACTTGAAGCTTCCTTGAACCTGAGTTTAACTTACGAGATAATGGCACAATAACAAATTGAAGTCCAATTAGAGAGAAGGAGGAGCGCCGAGAAGTCGTGTTCTACTGTTCCATAGATCTTCATAAACTGAACTGGATTACACCGTTCCAGATTCTGCTCAATTCATTACCAAATGGTTTAGCTTATTATATGAGACCGTCTTAAATCCTTTTCAATGAATTCTTACTGCGTGTACTATATGTCGACTTTTATGGCATTAAATCTGTATCTTTATAACTTGCGTTTTTCACTTAACGATATCGTGATCTGCATTTCGGCACCAGAAGAAAAGATGTGATGTGATGACTCATATTACATTATTTCTTGTTAATTCCTAGTTTCTGGTGGCTTATTGCACCACATAATATACATACAATGGTACGAAGCATATTATTTAAGATTTGCATTATTATCCATATAGAATACCTATGTATACCTATGTATGTACATTTTGGTAATCAGATTAGCCTCAGGTTTTACTACTATCTTCCATATGAGTTTGTAAAGTAGCAGGGATCCAAAAGTGAATGTAGATACTTCACCTTGTCCGTCTGTCTGTCATGTATCCTTAAACTGTAACTATTATAATTTAATGGGGTTATGCTTTTTTGGATGAGCTAATCTAAAGGTTCCCTTAATGTACTTCACAATCGAATCCATAGTTAAAAGTTTTCAACCGCGATCGAGTCTGTAATGAGACTTTGTTAGTACCTATATGATCTGACCAAATCCTTGGTTATAAATTCCTTATTCGACCCTTTGAAGAACCATCAAGAAATACTATTTAATGAATTATAAGTCTTCTTACAAATGAACATTCAGAAGGATCCTTGTTTTTATGAGTCTGGCATATTTTATAACAATTCTTCTTATGCTTTTTTATTCCGTTAGATTGTGATTTATTACATATAATGCTAGCTTCCAAATGCTGCAATGCAAGGCAGCATGACAGAACAGTATATCACATAGTAGTAGCAGGGGCACAATTATCATATTTAACAATTTATGCTAAATAGAAATAGGGATTGAGAAGAATAGCAAT
>JAHZNG010003513.1:0-16687 GCA_027744375.1 Orchesellides sinensis
TTAAAGAATACATGGGCAAGCCCAGATTTTTTAGAGGAGACGACAGATAGAAAACAACCTCAAGTGCGTTTGATCTTTATTCTACAGTATTCATGGGATGAGTCAAATTTGTTTTTGGTTTGAATAGAATGTACTTGTAAATAATTAAACAGCGGGCACTAAAAGTAGGTTAAAATTTAGTGTTTGTTTTCATATAGACGATTCAATATCATGTCATGGGTGTATTTCGGTTGTTGTTATATTGTTATTCAACGTTCTAAGGGTTAAGTTCCTTTGTAAATGTTTAAAATGAGAGTTCATGACGGGAGAAGTCAAAATAAAACATTCAGCTAGGGACAAATTTCAATAAGCTTCTCTAAGCATTGCATATCGGCACACTGACAATGACGGAATTCTTTAAATTTTGTCGCATAATGAATTATTAATTACAGCTGCTTTAGAATGTGAACGGGTTTTATTAAAATATTTTCTTGTCGGAAGCTATTATTGAAACCATATGTAAAATTTAAAAGAGAAAAATTAAATATTAACTTGATTCATTTAACAGTTTATTCATCATGTATTTTTTTCACCGGTACTTTAAGCGTTTATTACTTTTAAAAGTCGTATGGAGTTTATGAATAAATAGGCTAATTTATAAAAACCCTCTTCTTGACTGGATTCCTTAGCCATAAACTCTGCCAGAATATTTTTTCACCGGTACTTTAAGCGTTTATTACTTTTAAAAGTCGTATGGAGTTTATGAATAAATAGGCTAATTTATAAAAACCCTCTTCTTGACTAAATTCCTTAGCCATAAACTCTGCCAGAATATAAATACGTTAGTAATACTTTTAAAACTATCATCAAGCTGTGAAATTAGTTTCATCTTTGTGTATATTATGACTTCTTTTTGAGCTGCCGATAATTTACAATCTTCCCTCTACGACACATAATGGCTACTTTACTTCTGGTATTGATGCTAAGCATATGCTTCTTTGTTGTTTACCGAATGTTTTCATATAATATTTCAGCTCGGAAGTGCAATCTTAAGATGTCCATGACCTAAGTCCAATATCAACACATTTGCGTAAGCACTATTTACAGTAAACACAGTAATGAAGTGTAAATAGTAAAAATACATCTTAATGGAGTATGGATTCACTTAAGTTATTTACATACCCGTATTCCATAAATGGCCGCTTTTATTTCACTACCATTTACATTATTACATTTGATTTTAATTAGGTGAAAACTTGTTCATTTCCCTGTGTGAAGTTACCATGAATGGGTGGGCAGGGTGAAAGAGTCCGCTAGTGACCGTCCCACTCCCACAATCTTTTCCCAAGCAATAATGTATCTCTGTCTCCGTCAAACATTACTCCTTCTCAAAAAACTAAAACTTTTAGAACATCATTCGAAAGTAATAACGACTCGAATGGAAACATAACTTTTCACGCATGTGTGCTATATGCTCTTAGGATCACACGGTGTAATATACTAGCAGCTTTAACGGATAATGCAATCCTTCTTGCCTTAAAATGTCAGTTTTCATTTGTATCATCCCACTTCATTTTCTTCCTTCATCATATTTTAAGGTACTTAAAAATAAACCACTAATGAGCAATTTGAGATGGTGGTCAATGGGATTTTAAACTTCCTTTATGGGAAAATAATTAGACCAAAATGAAACCGCCAAACGTGTAGGAACAGTTTGAAAAGATAAAGCAGATGCTCCAGATGTTTATTTTAGGTTTGGTGCAACTAAAAGTGTAAAGCATTCAATGCTATTCAAAAAACTTTTAGTCTAAAATATCCTTTGCTAAAAATCTTAAAATTTAAGAATCGTAAACCCTAAAATCTACAGCGGGATGGTCGATGATAAAAAGTTGCTATCATTTACCATAAATATTTCGGGCGTAGTGAGTAACTCCGGAGTTTAATTTCGCTTGCAAACCTACAATGCTGACTAGTCAGCCGACAAGCAAGTCAATATTATGCGATGAAGACATAAATCTCCTAATCAGCATCTTCTACGTGACTGCATGTGCAAACATTCCCTCATGCATACACAAGAGGGAATTTATAAGGATAATTCTAAAAGCAATACCTGCATAATAACGTTAAGTTCATCATCCTATGTGACTCTATTCTCCTTTCCCAGCTAGGAACACTATTGGCAAGACTTTAAATATTGGGTTTGTATGTATATTAGGTATATGTCCAAACTGCTTGATAGCAATTTAGATATAACGACCGCAGTATCAGCATCTTTGAACAAGCAAAGCCCACCATCATCATGAACAACAGACGAAAACAAAAGGAACGTAATAATACGATGGCAAACTTCATAAAACATCGAAAACGAGTATAATATGTAATGCAGTGTACTGTATACTATGTTATAGGTATGTGTGTACTGCACAGACGTGACGGATCGATCAGTGGGAAACTCGGAGAACATCCATTTTGCTTTTGCTTTATACACGTCTGTATTAATTTGGAGGTGTTCACTTCATAAGGCAACGATATACGAAAGATCACATAGCTCTAGCAATAATGATAATGAAAGAAGCACTGCCTTGTAATTTATATTCTGTTTTCATATCCTTGAATTTACGCATTATGGCAAACTCACTTTTAGCTGTCCATGGTATGGTCATAAATCATTACCATTATTTTGTCATAATACATGCGTGGAAGCGAAATGGGTTTTAAAGAGAATGTTTAATGTAAAAAGCCTAAGACTTTGTGCTATTTTAACTTAAAACTGTAATTTATTTGACCCTTATAAGACAAAATGGCAATGTCTTCAACAATCTGATTTTCGCACATCGTATTTGTCTTAACCAAATATATCAAAATTTCATTAGAAAAGTAGTAATGTACTTATAGAAATGTGTACATGTGATGTGCCTGGTTGTATGTTGTAGGGGCATAAATGAAGTGTTACTTGACAATAGGGAAGCTATATCCCCCAACCCCAATTTTCCGCCTGAGTTTTTACATCCGTCCTATTCATTTCTCCAGTGTAATGGGGATGTACAAGCGGTGCTGGAAAAAGGAGCTACGACTACTACATCAAATCAAATCAAGCCTCCAGAGTTGAGTAAACATACGCAGTTACTGAAACACGAAAAGGTCTACCAGAAATAGGAAACCGTTGTGTGTATATTGTCTATATGAAAAGAATCCCACCACACAATCAAAATTATATGGTAGTAAATAAATAAACTTGGAGTGGGAAAGAGAAAATTCATGTTGCTGGTAGTCTCAAGGAAAATATTGACTTTTACTTGGAAATTATCTACCTCAGCATCATATCACATTAGAAGCCACCCCAACTGTTAGTACGATATTATATGTATATGTTTATGTACATTTACGATACACACAGGATGTACCTATACGCATGTATTATTAGCTTAGCAGGCTTTTCTTGAAACCCGAGATCCTCGACTGTCGGGTCGGATTTAGATTTATTGCAAGATTGTATGATCTCTGAATTTCAAATTGGCTGGTCCAGGGAAAAAGCTTTCCTGGAATGAATATTGAATGCAAAGGACAATTCCCTCATTGCATGCATGTATGCACGCACTTGATGCATAGTAATATAATGCATCAGCAGATCCGAGCTGGAAAATTGAAGAGATGAGAATCGAGCAAATACTTTGAGTACAAAGTCTTCCGATGAAGATTTGAATTCAGGTTCACTACTACAACCAAACAGAAAAAAATCCATTTGTTTTCAGTAGGCTTACACATTTTTTGTGTATGCACCAGTGAACAATGACATAAGTGTTGCATTCAGAATTACTGCTTTGGGAATAAAAAAAGCGTGAACTTGAACCTTTTCCGATTTGCATAAAAAATCTAAATATATATTGAAATTAGAAAGATGCATTAGGAAATTAAACTGATGAAGTAGTACTTGCCTATTTTTTCCAAGAGTACTATAGCGGTATACATGTTGGTATTTTTAGGGTTAAACTGGCTAATGCAAGTTTTACAAAACTACATTTTTTCTTGTTGAAAATCAAAATTATGCTTACTTTATACTGATTTACTGTAGAAGGCTTGTATTTCGGTCTAAGAATTTTTTTTACTTTAATCCAGAGAGATATACCTAATTATATACCAGACTTGGGCATATGGACTACAACTGTGACTGACCAGTAAATTGCACATTGTACATAGCCAATAGTAGTGCTTTTGCGTATAGGTATATGCAGGTATGTATATGATTGCATCCAAGCTACAACTTGAAACTTACTTTCATTATCATGAGCCTTAGCAAAAGACTAGATACGTAATGTCTGATGTGTATGCTACAGCAACAAACTAATGATTTATGGAGTTACCCCACTGACATTTGATTTATGTGTGGAGGAGATAATGTTTTTACAATATCCAACCACTGAACAACTGGCATTGGCATTGCAGATGCGCGCATGAAGTTCACGTAGATACTCACAACATTATTGCTGCTAGTTTTTGTAATTTTTAAAAACCTAATCGCAAAGCTTAGATAAAATTCTTGGTTAATCAAATTACATCAGAAGCATATTCAAACATTTCAAGAGACTAACTATTGAGATGAGGTCTAACAAGGAGCTTTACTTCAATGCAATTTTTTGTCTTGTCTTGTAAAACCAATTAGATTAAAAACTTATGTATTTAATAGGTGACCGGATGTAAAAAACCTAATTGAAGAAGTTCGGAAAAATTACCGTAATATATTTCGTATTAGCACTAAGTATTACGTTTATAAAGATTATTAAAAATTTTATTGCTTTAAAAACTCCCGAAGTTAAATCCGCCCTTTTAACATTTATACATATGCATACTAAGTTTATGACAGGATATTACAATCATCGCGCTTCAGGGTGCGATTTTTATAGTGTCTTTGTATATCTTTTCTTTATTTTATGGTATAAATGGAGTATTACAGAAACGTCTTTGAAACGTGTCCCGCTGTGTGTTTAAAAAGGAAGGCATGAATATAACGATATAACATATTGTTGACTTATGTTCCTAAAACTCTTACAAGTTACAAGGGCTCGTCTCTTTATTTAAACAAGTGGTGCTCTAAATAACGACATCCTATAATTCAAGTAAGCAAATCAGTAGAAGCCGGACTAAAGAACAATTATTTTTACAGAAAAACTCCCGAAGTTAAATCCGCCCTTTTAACATTTATACATAATATGCATACTAAGTTTATGACAGGATATTACAATCATCGCGCTTCAGGGTGCGATTTTTATAGTGTCTTTGTATATCTTTTCTTTATGTTATGGTATGAATGGAGTATTACATGTTCTTTGAAACGTGTCCCGCTGTGTGTTTAAAAAAGAAGGCATGAATATAACAAGTTGACTTATGTTCCTAAAACTCTTACAAGTTACAAGGGCTAGTCTCTTTATTTAAACAAGTGGTGCTCTAAATAACGACATCCTATAATTCAAGTAAGCAAATCAGTAGAAGCCGGACTAAAGAACAATTATTTTTACAGACAGAGCGTGCACTCAAAAGTCTTTGACTCTGGCATCTCTGGAAAACAACACGAGCTCCTGAGCCTTGTACACACATACTCGACCAGATCATAAATTTTTGTTTATTGAAGAAACCCATTACTTTCAGTTTACTTATTGTTTTACGTATGTATTTGTAGCACAACTTGATATAGCAATTTTTCATCAGATACAATTCAGTTAAATGAAATTTAGCACGGTTAATTAATAGTCATTCATATATCAAACTTAGGAGAAGGGTAACTTAATTGAGTTTGCTCCTCTTTTCCTAAAATACTTTTATTAGACTAATAAAAAATTGTATTGCATGTTTACTCAATAATCCTACAAGCCTCAAAAGGTGTGCTATAAGAAAATGTTTGTAAATAAAACACGTCTACATATATTCTCTCTGGCTTCTTGCAAAACTCTTCTGGAAGTAATTTAAACAAGAGGAAAACATATGTTGCTGCAGCAGTCTATCACACTAATTATTGTAATTACAAACAAGACAAGTTATATCGCACATTTATGACCGGTCTGCATGGAGGATCCGCCGATTAAATCGTTCATCAATTGATGATATCACTTCCTTATGCATGTACACACACACCCAACCCACTCAACAATAGGAGCATCCCATATTCATCCACATATAGCTTTATAACATAAAGCGAAAAAACAGGCTTGCTTCCAACAAAGTTTTTTTTACTTGCATCCATCGCATAACTTATACTTTCTGCTTTGAATATGTTGCTGGCTAAAAGAATGGGAGAGAAAAATAAGGGAATTTAATTCCAGATTTATGTTTTAATTAAGAACCTGATCCGCGCACTTTCTTGCTTCACTAAATCTTATAACACAGAAGGATGTATAAAGCGCAACGCATACTCTCACTCCTTCTTTGTGTGTAGGCTGCATCTTACAATCAGTTTTTTTTCGCGTAGTATTTTGAATTCGTCCTTTTATTACTCCTCTAAGCATCATGGATAACATAATATGGTAGTATTAGCCAGTCGTTGCATGATGAATGTATACATTACATACACACATCCGCAACCATGAATAATATTCATGAGTATCATCATGATCATCATGGCTAACAGCAATGAATTTACATGAGAAAAAAACCTGTCTTGTCTTCTTGAGCTGACAAAAGGAAAAGCTTATACCTAACGTAACCGTCCTCACAAAACTTCTTCCATTTTTTTCCATTCCCGAAACAAGTAAAATGGTACATTGGCGCAGCGGTGCACTAATAGATGGACATGCAATAATATTCAAGTAAGAAAGGCTTCTCATTGTTAGCTCACAGAGTTAAGGATTTCTCTCGCCCACATTTACATATATGTACATACAAACACACGTACTCATTACGCTTCAACAGTAACAATTTCTTCACTTTAAGTTTGGTCTTGATGCGCTTCACTAACTATACCGTACACCTATATATGCTTGCAGGATTGGTACCTTCTTCAAAGGAAAAAACCACGCCTTAATCTATTTGTATGCACCCTATTTGCATGATGGTGTAATCTTCTTGAGAAAAATGCATGTCGGACTTGCTCACAGACTATATGTCGCATTTTTATGTACACCTTATTCTTTCATCAAATTACATAGTTTCAAAGGAAGAATCCTAGAACAATTTATGTCCTATTTAGGTACAATTTAAACAAAACGTTTCACCAGTAAACCTTGTTTTCCCTCCGAGTGATATGTTCTGTTTTAGTCTAATCAATCGATCAAAATTTGAGAAACACAAATAGACTTGAAAAGATACCCATTAATTTACTATCCAAATTCATGCATTTTAAAATCCACCTTATTTTGCGTGTTAATACACCCTACTCTTTGTTTTTTATATGTACATTCGTAACTGATTTAAAACTCCATGACCAGTATCAGCTCTCAATCTTTGTGAATTTTAATTGAATACTTGTGTAGCAGACGACAGGACTTCAAAGTGTAGTACTTCACATGTCAAGTCTTAAGGCAAGGTGAAGAATGGATGAAACTTTTTTTTATCATCATCATTTTGAAAAAAACGCTACAACAAAGGATGCGAGAAGGATAGAGCAGCGTTTAGAGTTTTCCTTTTATTTTCTTAATTTACCATGCAAGAAGACAAGACAACGAAAAAAGTAGCCATTCGTCATTATGTTCATGTTATCACGACAGAGGAGTATATCGTAGCGTGTATCAACTGTGAATTATTTCTTGTGACTGAGTGAGTCCAGAAAAACAAAAAGAAAAGTGGATATGAACAAATGGTACTCGCTTTGGCTTTTTTTGATTGTGCTGACTTTTTCCATCAGTTGATTGTGATAATCTATCAGGAAGAGAGAAAAGCCGATGCATGTTTGAACGCACTTGAAGCCTACATTATACAAAATGCAAAGCCTTATTATTTTGATAGCCATGTATTCATCCATCAAAGTCAAACTGACCAGCACAGCATTATCCTTGTAATATACGTACATCCCTATCATCTTCTTGTAGCTCAACGGCTCAAACAGAATGTAATATAGAGTTAGAGGGAAAGAGAGAGAATCTGATGGAGGATGACACAGACAAGGACGAGGACGATTCAACTACCTTCCCATGCCAAAAAACTATGGAGCCTTCGTTAATAATTCATTGTATTAGTCATAGGTAGTTCAACCATACTGGACATTAACAACAGAATTGAAAAACAGAAGGCACGCAACCCAAGAAGTGAATAATAACGCATGCATAATAATAATCCGAATAGCCTTAACCGGTATATTCAGAGTTAGTCAAGCAAGACATTGCCGTTTTTCTATTCAACCTTTCAAAACTAGCATTTTGGTTCATGAACATTTTGTTAATAGTTTACGTTTCTATAATGTACAGCGTAGCCTATTATGACTATTCCAAGTTGTCTTCGTGTTTTGGAGTCTAGTCTGGTGTTGTGCGTATAAAGTAGATTTTCCTGCCTACATGCGTTTACTCACAGTGATTACTCACACATTTGATCACACAATATGCATATTTTAAATACCAACTTAACGCGCACACCAAAACGTAAGAAATCTTAAAAGGAGTTTACATAAGAGTCTTGCATGCATTGTCAGGCACTTCTTCTTCTCAGGTTAATTTATACACATTCCCTTTCACAGTAGTTGGTGAAGATATATTGCTTCATTTACTAACTTTCTGAAAGACTTGTTTTTTAGGCTTTTCGTTTTCTTTCAACTTTCTTTGTTGCAAGTAATATGTATCATCAGGAGTTTTTGAATATGTACATGCACGAGAGCATTCACATGCACTGATGATAAATGGAAGTTATTTGGCAAAAAACGATTTGAATATTTGTAAAATATACATAGTTTTTAAATAATAGATATCTGTATCAAGTATAATGAAGCCATTCTTCATGTTGTGTGGAATAAATACTATAAATTGTGCAAGATTTGATAGGAATATGGAATTTTTACAGTATGTTAGATATAAGCTGCATTGTAGTGATTTAATATTATGATTTAAATACCAAACGTTGTTACCACTTGTTCATTTATATACAATTTGGGTGGAAGAACTTGTCCTCGAGCTTGATAGATGTGCCTCACTGATATAACATTTTTCCTTTCATTGTTTCCATACATAAAATGCAAGCCCGCCTAAAGCATGTCGTGCCGAATAGGGATTTGTATAGGCTGCCAAAATATAAAAAATCATAAATAGCTACAGCCAAATTACTTTGAAACAATGATTTCTTGTTAGTTGCAAAGAATGATATGGATATATTACTCCTTTAAAAACTAACAAATACAGAGATTCATCATATACCCATAAATTTTATATTTTCCTTCCCAGTAGTCTATTTTTTGTTGTGAGAATAACGTAACCAAAAGAAATATGGTAGCACACAGGTAGCCTCATAAAGAACTAAAGTCATGCCTATTATTGCGAACAAAGTAAGATGTAAAATAAATTTGGTATCTTGAGTAAGTTGTCAGAAATCTATATATGAGCATAAACATATTGAGTCCACGACGTAATTCGAAAATCCGATGAAATATGAATAAATTGTGTTATGAATGGCAATGCAGTAGATATGTTTTCTAATGCATTCATATGAAAACAATGAAAACTATGATTAAAGGATGCCCGCTCTCCTTCATAAATTAGCACAAACTTGGGCGATGCGTGGGTTAAGGAACCAAGCTTACTTGGTGCAGGTGGGATGTTACTCAGATTGATATTACTGCACTGCTGTAGTAGATCCAAGCTACTGTCAACATTAAACATTACCAAAATGGCAATTTAAATACAATTTTTGTATAGCTCTATATCTATAAAATGACACATAATTTTACAGTCTGTCTTGGATCTCAAGGACGATTTTAAATGGAATAAAATGTTTATGGTAATTTTTATACAGTCCAGATTTTTATGAAGTTAAAAAATCATATTACATGAAATTATTTTTGGGGCGAAGTATCTGATACTCATACATGTAGGTATGCTTTGGGCATTAACGATAATTGCATGCATTTCAGGATGTTTTGATGACTTGTATTTGTGTTCTATAAAACCAAAGCTGTCAAACTTTGCAAGGAACATTGGAGCCAAAAACTGCATAGTTTCGCACAACTTATCATCAATGTCAATGGCACCATATCGTTGTTATCACATTAACTTCATATTAGTCGAACTAAAGAGTGGTTATCGTGATAATGAAATCATGAAAGACTCCATTGTGCAACTTCAATTTTGTAACAAACTAATTTGCAAACCCCTAAGCTTCTTAAAATTAACGATTAAGTTACAAAAGTACCTAGCCAAAGAATTTATTGCCACTGAAATGTTAAAGGAATTAGAGTTTTTGTGACATATTAGCTAAGAAATTAACTTTGAAAATCATGAAGTGGTTTGAAGAATTACTGACAGTTGTTTATCAAAACATCACGTCCACAGCCCATAAAAGTTAGTTCTAGTGCATCTTGCATCTCCATACATAGTTTAATTTAAACTTATTTTATGTGTGATTTGGACTAATCAAGCTGACTAACTCAACTTGGTTCATGTACTGTCTTTTCTAAATGCCGACGAAGTGCCGTTTCGACCCTTGCTTAATTGACAATTTTATATTTAGTATATTTTAACCTTTCTGACAATAAACTTTGGATTTGGCCTCATCTTATATAAATGCAGTATAAAGGTTCTAAAAACACATACCTTGGTATGAAAATATTTTTGCCTTACGTCATTCAGTACCACTTCTTGTACTCATTACATATTTATCCACTAAAAATTCACATAATCTCAAATTAGAACATGGTCCCATGGTTTAAGATGAATTTGATACAGATGTATCAGAGTAGTAAAGATTCTCTATTCTCAAGAACAAAATAGCAATTCATCCAACGGGCTTATCTCCATTAATCAAATTTAGAATTCAACTTGTTGTCGACTGATTTTCACCGAGACGAATTAATCCTTTCTACGAAAAAAATCAAAACTATCAACATATTATATATTGCTCATTGCAAGAATTATCCCTGATTAAATTTTTAACGCATGCATGTAGGTCTGGTTTATGAATACCTACAAGTTAGGCTTAACAGAACCCTTACCTACACATATTACTCTAACATTTTTTCTCTCACTCCCTATAAACCATTAAATTTAACAGCTTGCTTACATGTTTAAGACCCTAGTTTGCCATTTCTTAAAGAAAATGACTGAAATTGTGGTGTTTACTACTGGTTGCGTCGTTGTGAGTGGTAATACCATGCTTGAAGATAAAAGTCTTTTAGTGGTGAATGAAAAAAATATACATACTTTCAATTTCACGGCTGTGAATCCGATTCAGGATCAAAGCGTTCTAGTTAGGGGAAAACTTTTTCTCATCCTATCTTGCGGTACAGGAAAGGAAAAGGAAATTTGATTCCGTCTGGCTGGAGGGGTAGAATGAAAAAAAAACGAATTCGTTTTCGTTTTTTAAAATGACAATTCCCTAATCTATATATACTCATACAGTGTTTTATGACCATGGCTCAAGATAAAATATCTTGGTTTTAATTAGTTCATAATTTATATTCAAATACTACTGTTTAAAATATCATTTTAGATATTACAAAAGTTAGAGGCTAATAATACCAGTTGCAGAAAACGCTTTACATAAATGTGAATTGCATCTTTTAACAAAATTTATGAGTTCGTTGTAGATTTATGTACAAATGCTTGTGTAACATTCTCTTGGTCATTTCATTGGTTGTTGGTTTTGGGTTTTTATTAAAATACAGCTTGTTTTCTTCTCCCAGCTTTCTACAATGTAACACTGCTACTACCACTGCTTTCTAAAAGTTAAAAACTTTCTTTCATGTAAATTTAGATTAACTTTTAGAAACGCAACACATCGCAAGAATTGTGTTAGGATCCATATTGGTGGATTAGGTAGCACGATAGTAGAAAAAGGAAGTTGCAGTTGTTGGGATTCTTAAAATAAGAGAAAATTCTTTGCAGCAAGGAAAAATTGAACGAACCCATACTTTGTCTTTTAGGCAGGGTTTCTTTAGACTTTTGCCTTGGTGTGCCTTGCATAACTTTAGGGGTTTGGTTGCCTTTTGCTCCATGAGCACTAGGAGGTTTATTAGACTTCTTATATTCAAAATTGCATAATTATAGGCTCCTAATGCTAGCATTAGAATGTAATTAACATTGCTCATTAATCAACATTATATACAAGCGGGCAAAGTTCCCAGAAAAGATTTTAATTCGTAAAAGCTTATTATATGACCTTGTTCCAGCAGTACACAACAAACACAGTTTGCATATACAAAACTACGATTTCTGTATATTCGTACAGATCTCTCTCTGCCTAGCCCCTACTTTTGTTTTTGTAGGGTAAATTATAGTCATTTATTAAGTAACTAAACAAATGAGTATTTTCATGGTTCGATATTGCGTTCTCATTCTCTCTGCGCTTAACTTCATTTTCCTCCTTTTGGTTTGCGCTCATATGGGTGCATAGAATGTACGAACATGGAATTTAAATTTAAATCCCCCAAGTAAAGTACAAATGATCATAAATCTCAAACTACTTTATTTTGTACCCTTCTTGCTCCTTCCTTCATAGTATTTTCTTCGGAATCTGCTTGTTTCATGAAAACACACACTTGTATATAGCTCTCCTAAAAATGAACTGTCCACTCGAAAACTATTTTATACGGTAAAAATAAAATCCAATCACAATCAGACAGGGCTAACTGGCCATATTAATTGCACCAATACATTGTTTTTAAGGATACGTATATTTTTCTTCCGGATGTTGTACCTGAGGATACTACTAAATGTTTCAAACTGTCCAAAAACATGAGTCATCTTTTTAGAATGCGAATAGCCCTGTCGACTTGAAGATTCATGAAGGGTATTTTCTAATAAGTTTTGCTCATTAAATAAATGCTCAAACAAAGACTATGAATATCCAGCAGGGAGCACCAATGGAAAAAGCGGCTTTATCATAAAGAATACAAGACGATGATGACGGTGCGATGTGGCATTTCTCTCTTCCGTTTTTCTCGTTTTTCCTTCCTTTTTGTTGATCATTGCACCCGGTGGACTGTAAATCATGACACTTTTCGCCCTCAAGTTATAAATACAAGGATGGATTTTAGGGAGAAGAACTATCATCCATACGGCTTATGGTTACCACAACATTAGATGCAAGAGAGAGCGCTGAGCAAGGATTGTATTCTCCATTATAACTTATAATGCCACTACCACTTATCGTGTGTATATATATTTTATTTCTTATTTTTGCTCAAAACAAATTCTTTTCTTTTAAAGGAAATATTGTACCATGTATGAAGTGTGTTTGAACACGGCTCGCGCCCCATTCCGTTGCACCATATTTACTACAAAAAGTGCATGGGCACACACGGGCCATGGGCGAAAAACGGGGAAATATGTTTATCTATTTCCCTCATTCATTCATTTTCTCGGTATATACCCAGTGAATACACGATATAGAAGAGCAGAGGGGAGAAATATTATATGAATTTCTAACATAAGAAGCCAAGGTTCAGTTAGCCTTTCTTTCGAAAGAAACACCAGCTGGTCCCAGTAGATAGTGAAGAATGCACACTCTTTCGTCCAGCCCCTTTTGCGCTTCGTAATTCACGCCATCATACTTCTTTAATCCTACATTAATTAAAACAGCTCACTGGTTTACCAATTCAGTTAGCTGAGTGAGATGAGTTCACAAGAGCATCCTCCAATGATGATGGCGTGTTTGTATGCACATTAACTATCACCTTTGTCACTTTCTCCCCTGCTTCAATAAGTATTTCATTATTACTCGTGTAATAAAACACGAACTTGACTAATTCCCTTAAGTTAAGTTAGGAGATAGATGGATGACGGTTATTTAACAAATGTTGCATATTTCAAGAATAATTGAGCAATACTACGAGTATAAATGCCTCCTATAAAATATCCTGTGCCTCCTATAAAATATCATATCATTGCATTAAACTATCATTTAAATGAAGACATTGTTGTAAAAATGTTCATTAACCAAATCAAACCCTTTTTTACTTGTAAAAGTATTTTTTGCACTTTAAATTCAGCATATTCATTATCAATCTGTGCTATGATAAATTGGTAGTATTCATAAAAATGCAACCCGTAATGAGTGAGATATATGATAAACCTGTGACTTTTTTAACTGCTTTAAAAGGAAAATGGTGACTATGATGACGCCTATCCCATGTTTGATAAAAAAGGCAAACAGCCGAACTGATTGTGTACATCATGCTTATAAGATCATCCTGAGGTCATTACATGGATGCTTGGGTTGCCTATTGGCTCCATTGGTGCCAAAATGTTATAGAGTGAAATATATCCAATGAAAGTTCATTTCTATATTCGAATCCTTACATTTTGATGGTGATACTCATATTATATTGTGCTTTATAAATTACGTTCAATCTTCTATAACTGTTTTAACAGGGTTTGCCCAATCGTGCATGTCAAAGTTTAAACTAGGAAAAAGATAAATGGGTTCATCATAAATTGGTTTCAGCCAGCTCAATTTGTGGTGTGTTTTTAAAGAAAAAAACACATCTCTCTCAGACTAGTCTTTTATGTTCATGGCCATCACGCGTGACACGGGACATGATGATGATGGCTCTCTTTGCACGTAATAACGGCTTGCATGAAATTAATTTTTGGACATGGGTACATCATAAGTACAGATAGTTCTTCTTCATTCAATCCTTGCCTTCAAAAGGAAAGTCATGTAGATTCTCTCAAATTATCCAGAATGGCAAATGTACATGCCTTATCGTTTATGGCATACATTGTAAATTAATTAAACCATTTATTCGACCACATTACACGTTAAGTTTAGCATAATAATTATTATAATGTGGTTTCAGGAGTACATTGTAATAAATATTAATTTTATGTGGATAAAAAAATGTATGAATTTACCTACATGCTATGATTAGCAAAATAATCTTGCACGACTTGGCTGTAGCAACCCTAGACACTTGTCTGCTGCACTTAATCAGTTTATTCTCCATGATATACCTATTCCATTCCAATGTGGCCGTATATCCTAATGCATGAGCAATACGGTTTCTAGTATTTTGTGAAAGGTATATAGGTAGGTCTGCGTAATTCTAAAATATAGCTTTATCCATGTTTCCAACTTTTCCAAAGTTTTGATGAAAACCACAAAGGGAATTTAGTGAGGGTGTTATAGCATCTTAAACTTTGGAAGCCTAACCTTAGCAAAATATGTACATATTTCTAATGGGTCAGGGTGGTAGTTACTCGATATATATAGTACACTGTTGCTACTTTTGTAGAAAACGTATGATTTACAATGAGGACATTAGCAACCTGACGTATGGCAACTTAAGACTCGTTCTCGTCATTTTGAGGGGTCTGGAAATGACTCCATAAATTCCTCAAGCTCCCATTAAATGGACTGAAAAGTGTCCATTATTGCAGAGAAAGGATAAAACTGGCATTAGACGAAAATTCCTTGAACATACATTATATTCATAATGTACTACAACATGAGATATGCTTCAACGTATATATGCGAGTTAAGTTAGGTTTAAGGCATTGTTTGGAAAGCATGTGCACACAAATCTAAATTGCACATAGTCTTCAACGTTCATTTCTTAGTGTCCATTATCCCCTACTTATTGTTAATGTGCTTTTTAGTTGTCGGCAGCCACTCGATAGTATGAATTCATTGCATCAGCAATACTTTATTGCCTACAATAGTGAAAGCAAGCGGCAGTTCTTCCTACCCTAGGGCTAAATAGCCGACTAGTTGAATAAAAGTTTAATTTTTACTACTTTTCTGACACCTACACCCAACAGGGACATAAATAAACTTACCTCACTCCACTGTTACTTTTGCAGCTCATGGTTTTTTGTTTCAAGTGATCCCGAATTGACGAATTAATGAATGTAACAAATAGCTTGGTAAATGGGCTTTGTGGGTATGCGTGCATGTTCATTGCTTTTTACTGAATTAGACATGGGAATGGAATTTCGCACACAAGTGAGTAATTCGTAAAAATATCCATAAATTCTTTTGCGTAGAAAGTGATGCTGAAAGCGGGTTTGGTAGTGAAAAATCTAAAAACGCTTTCCAACCGCTTGTGAAGCTTTTGTGTACTTGTAGGAATTCCTGTTTTCATTTCCTAACATGTACACACGACGACGTTTCAAATGCTTCAATAACTTTGTTGGCCAGCTGCCTATTCACTCACATTCATTCTCTCATTCAAATATATTTGCCACTGTGTAAAGAGACTCTGCCTCCTCACCACACCGCGTATTGTGTAGGATTTTCCCGAATATTTAAAAAACTGAGTGAGAGAGAGAGGGGAAACCCGCAACTCTAACAAAAGGTTTTGGCATGGCTTATATAGTTCATCCATATGTATGTGAGCTTTTGCTTGCACATTTATCAAAAACATTGGTATCTTCATCATCATCATCGTCTCCACCGCCACCACCATCATGATTTAAGTTTGGTTATAATGTATGAATTTTGAAGTCCTTCCTGAAAGGAATTTTTGGCTGAAAATGTTCTACACGAGAAGAGAGTGTGTAAAATAGAGATATTTGTCACTGCATGGTAACTGCTAACATACCCATGCACAAGTTTGAGGAAATACATCCATCGATTATGTTAG
>JAHZNG010003514.1:0-22216 GCA_027744375.1 Orchesellides sinensis
TAGTTGAGGCAAGATACCATCCATTCTCGAAAAAACTTGGTGAATTACCGTTTTGGGGGAAAAGATGTAACTTTTTGTTGGCTTCTGCACACTTTTGTAACAGAACCATCGTCATCATCATGACGGTCATCGGCTATTTCATGCACTATAAGCGAAGTGTAAACACTAGTAGAACATTGGTGGTTATAAACGTATTTACAAAATGGTGGGCACAAAAAAATAAATCTACACATATGCATTGTCAAAGTAGTGGTGGGATGGAAAGGACACAGTAAAAACAGAGGCAACATATATTATGTATAAGCAAAAGTACCACATACCAAGTATCTTATATATGATAAAGTAGTAAGATAACGGAAAATAAGTGAAAGCATACAAAACTGCGTACATGAGAATTACGTACAACTACATCTATAGAGGGAGGAGAAGAGTCAAGCATGGAGGAACAGAAGTGTCCAAGACATTGATTATAAATTGTGGCTTTCCTAAATGGCCACATTTACTCTGTTTCTTCCCTCCACTTCACAAACTATGGACCAACAAATTTTTTATGTCCTTCGTAAGTCCATTCTTTCCTTGGAAAACCAACATGGGTATTAGTAAGCATCGTAAGCATACAAGCACCTATTTTTTCCACCACACAATCCAAAGCCAAAAGGCTCTTCACCTTATTAATATGGGACAGAGAAGTTTATAACAACCAAAATGGTACAATAATAATAACTAGAAGAGAAAGAAAAAGTAGTGTGCACACAATAGAAAGCAACGGAGAAAAAAGCATTCATGTGCACTCATACAAACACTATCGAGCACACCTTCTTGATATTATTAGAACTCGACTAAAAAAGTTCTTTAAAAAAGAAGTTATAATAACAGTGTGTGTGGAGCCGAAGGTGCTACTACAGCCTGGAGAGGAAGAAGTAGTAACAAAGCAGCCAATGAACAACCACAAACAAGTCACCATAAATCCATTCATTGCATTAACCCCAAACATTACACGTAAGTAGAGCCATCATCAATAACACATAACCTCTCCCTTGAACATACATAAGCCTGTCGTTCTACTTTTAGTATCATCTTTTCTTCCTTAGTCTCTCATAGTTTACTGCTTACAAACCTTCTTCTTCTTTCTATTTTCTGTCATAATGTAATGTACTATATCACATCTTCTCTCCTTTTCTTTCTACTTTTACTCCACTTGTAGTAATAAGACTATCACAACTGCTGCCATTCCTATTAAACTGGGCAAGTTTTTCGTAGGATGGGATCTTGGGTAAAAGAAAACGTAAAGAGTGGCAGTGAGAGTCATGCCAAAAGTAGTATCTCTATAAACGAGAACACTTTTCAGCAGAAGAGAACGACAACAACACATATTATTTACCATCTAGCACAAAATATTACGTATGGAGAAGAAAGAGCAAAGAATAATAGGTTTTTGGGAGCAACCAAGCTTTTCCGACATACGATGCTTATGACGATCACCTCGGAGCTCTTTAGCCAACAACAATTATTGGAGTAATAACACATTGAAGCCCACACAGTTTGCATCATTTCAATGAATTCCAGACCATTGAATAAATGACTTTATTATTCTTCGGTATATTCTTCCTCGTTTAAATATGCATATAAGGGGAAAGCAGGGAGACGGAGAGATAAAATGGGGAAAGCACGAAAACGGTATGTATGCAATGCAGCGGGAATGCAATTTCAACATGTAAAGTAGCAAAAGAGTGTGAAGGGAAGCAGAAAGAATCAAGAAGGAAAGAGCCAATGTATTGCATCGGTTCATTTGTAATCCATTGGCATCAACCAGATCACTTTCAACGCTTTGACTCCCCAAAACAGCAATGTTCTTGGGTTTAAACGAGGAGAAGATGGAGAAGCGACAAAAACCTTCGTTTTTACATACATACTTTTTTACTAACCCCATTATATTATTACAACAATGTATGGGTGAATCATATGTAAGTACGTATTACATATATTATATTGAATGAGAATATGTAAAGTACAAATAATATCCTTAAAGAAATGGAATACATTCATATATCCATATTGCTAGTAGGAAAAGATGAGACTAGTCAAATAAAATAATCTTATCGCATTTTCTTTTTGGAATCAAAGCGTTTACATGTACCAAGCCCAATAATATGCTGATGTTGCATGCAATCATGAAACCCGTTGGCTGTTTAAATGGATTCTCGATTTTCATTTCTTCTTTTTTCCCTAAAAACAACTATCCATACCACATGGTGCTGGTATGCTTGAGCCACCCTATTATATTACATGCGACTTTATTCTACTTTCACTGAAAACTGCATACTGAAAAAAATATGCAAAAACTAAGAGGATTGAGAAATCTCCGGTATTTGCCCGAAGACTAGAAATCTAATAATATTGCAAACGAGAGAGGGAACAGGAACAATCTATATACGGACGATGAACGACATGATGATGGCGGTGCTTGGTACTTACCATTAGTGTTGCTTTTTCTACAGCTTTCTCCATTCTATTTCTTTCTTTAAAATTCTCTTGAAACCTAGTGTGCTTTCATAATGTGACACATACATGCATACTTCGAATTTTACATGGGAAATGGGGAAAACAACGTTTTCACTGGAAATACTATAAAATGAAGTGGAACTAGTTTTTCGAGTCGAATACTGTCATCATCATGATCACGACAAACGATGATGATGAAGGCATTTCTTTCTGTAGTTTTAGGAAGAGTCTACAAAAATGCGCACACATGAAAAGACACGGTACCATGCCACAAACACTTATATACATACATATTCATGGCTTACATGCGTAGTAGCAATACTTTCAGTAGGTATGTATGTATATAAGCGAAAACGCAACTCCAGAAAGTAAAACGCACATATTGTTTTCTCTATTCCCTATAAAAAGCTATCTGTTGGACAGGAACAAACATCATGAAGAAAAATAGTTTTTTCTATGTTTTCCGAGGAAACCTTAGACTGAAGTGGACACAAGTAAAAGGATACATGAACATGACATGTATTTAAGCTATGTACTTACTTATATTGTTTTACTAACAAGTAAAGCATATGTGTGGGAGTTGGCATTCAAGCTTTTCTAATGAGTTCTTCCTCAACATCCCTTTCTTTTCATTCCTCACTATTGTTTCTCCTTGTAAACTCTGTTTTATGTAGCATTTGTGTTATTGCCTTTTAAAGACCTTCTTTTCATTGCTAACTAAATAGAAAAGAATGAATGTGTTTTATGTACATATAGCAAAGCAATATGTACCTCTGCAGATAAAATTTAACATCTTTACAACTATTATTTGAAGACTACTTAAATACACACGTTGTCCTTGATGCTAATCCTGATGATAATTTTATTTGTACATATGTTTGCTTAAACTGCACGTGGTTCATTGCTGCATTCCTTTTAATAATTCCATACTGATTAAACGCGAAAACAATGCTATTCCTTGCACAAAATTTTATTCAGAGTAATTATACTGTGTCTAGAAGTTTAAAACTACGTCACACATCAGGATTCCTTGCCGGAAAGTTTCCCGTTGGTACTATTGAAAACTTTTAAGCTTTTGATTGTAGTTTTTGTGCCATTCATATTAAGCTATTATCACACTGCTAACCAAACAACAACCTAAGTACGTTATTGTCTTCCCTTCTCTTTTGTCAATTTATACAGTGAAATGCAGTCACTGCTGACTTTTACTTTTTTGTTATTTATTGATGATATACACTTGTATAAATACTGCAGTAGTACGAGCAAAGTTGTTGTATGTAATAATGATAGTAAAAACTTTTGTTTTGTTGCAGCGACCCGGACGTAGTAAGGCAGTAATGATGATGACGGTAGTGTATACACACCATATACATGTCTGTATACAGACGTTAGCCTTTCGCTTTCCATATATCGATCCAACCAAACCACTACTTCCTTTTCCTAACTAAAACAGAGAAGCTTGTGGATTCATTGTCAGCGGTGGTCCCTTTTCATACTGCTCTCTCAACTCTTTCACTGCTTCAACATGGAAATTCCTATGAGCTCATACTTTAGACAAACTTGAAATACTAAAATGTATAAGAGAAAGAGAGAGAGGAGGCATCGTCATCGTCACCATCAGTACCGTCATCATCATAACTTACTGCCTTTAACTCAGTTTTTTCCTCTTGGAAGAATAACTGAAAATCATTGCTTCAAACATGCAACCAATACACTCGGATTGAAACCTTATACGTACCTACTTTAAGTTATTGCCGCAAAGTATACTACTCGTGCACATCTTGCACAACTAAAAAAACTGCAGTGACGTGGTTAAAAATGTCTAACGTAACAGCAGCAGCACCATACTTAGCATACACATACTGGCATAAGAGAGCATTTACTACTTTTCCAATGAATACAACAGTTGTGTGAAATGTATTCAATATCTAGGGAAAACTTTTGTTCCCTGCATATCCTTTAGCTGAGGAAGAAGATCCATAGACGTAAGTATGTTCTCTTTTAAGTTATTCCATGCCAATAATACACTAGACATGATGGCAGACAAGAGGGAAAGAGTAGAAGACATTCAATCCGATGGAACGTGCCGAGTGCGAGGGTAAGTGTTACCAACCACTAGCTTAGTCGTATGATGCCACTGCCTCTGAATCTTCCCTTACCGTAAACTATATTTCATGTATGTCTATAGAATAAAAACCACCACTATAAATATTGGTGCACGATGACACAATGATGCAAACGGAAAAAGGATGCATGTCCATAGGTTTTTGTTGTAGGAAAGGATATAATGGAGGATGACAGGAGAAGGCCCATGGCTGTCGGAAGAGCTCATCTACAGGCATACAGCACACTGTCCAAAGTTCAACAATATGGACAGCTTCCAACGTAACGAAAGAATCTACTAATATCCGCTTTTTCTGTGTGTGTACAGAGGCATTAGATGTACGCGCTCCTTACAGGAGTTCACTTAGCTCTTTTAACAAAATACCTCATGGACAGATAGATCAGACAATGAAAGCATGTAATATATTGATAGTAGCCATGTCCACATTCATCCACTGCCACATATGTACATCTTACTACGTTAGAGGCCATTCTATATGATGAGGAGAGTGAAGATGATAAAAAAGTGTCTTTCAGAAATACATTCAATTTTTTTCGTTTAAAAAGAAGCAAGCATCAGAGAACACCAGCTCGATCCATTTCTACTGGTGCGGCTCAAGAAACACGGCAACCGGATTTTCTCCCCTTCAGCAAGGGCAGCGGGCAGAAAAGATGCTGACATGACATAGAAGCACATCTTCATGCTTCTACTGACGATATTACTCTTCCATTGCACTGCCTCCGGTAAAAGCAACTTTTACGAGAAAACCAATATGATATCATATCACATATTAAGGCTACTGCACTCCTGTATAGCGATAAATAGATGGAAGTATCGCTAACTCGCACTTCTCCTATCATCTCGTGATGGGATATTATTATTATTATGAAAGACGTTCTATCAGTATTATTCCGCTTTCCACTGAGAATTTTCTATATATTATATGATGATTCGTCGCATTACTCAATAGATATCTGCTATACTATATAGTATCAACGTATATTTCTACCCAACTTCGGTACACACCCATACGCATCTTCAGCACTGAACTAAAGGGGATATCTTGACTGATTCAGCATCTCACACACAATAAATCCCATCTGGAATAATTCCACTTAGACATACATATTACGTCGACTTGCTACCACGGTCCTCTTTCCATTATTCATTCATGGTAGATCAGAGGCTGGGTAATGATCTCCTTCCTCTTCTACTTGGTCTTTTTCTCTCAAACCTAACCCTCCTCTGAATAAAATCATACATGATATGATGTTTAATACAATAGTAGTAGTAGGGCTGCTGCTTGCGTCCTTTCATCCGCGTGTGTGTGGTGACTTGCTTTGCTTTACATTCTCACTTCTCATCGTAACACTAAAAACTTGATATCAAATATACGAAAAATATAAGTGAATGTGAGAAGCAAACGTAAACGTATGATAGGGAAGAGAGAAAAGGAGATTCAGGAAATCATCTCTGAGGACTGAACAATGCTCGAATGAGAATCTCTTCGTCTTCTATTCCATATGCATACGCACTTAGTAAAATGCAAGTATGTTTTATAAGTTTTATTGTGCAAGTGATGCAAGAACCAGGAGCAGGATGTAATATTATCATCATCCTCATCTTCATACCTCTTCTTGTCTTCACTCTCTCTGGCTGTGCTAGTTAGATAAAACTGAATATTTTGTGAGCTCTGAAGCCAAATTTTTTCTAGTTAGTTTTAAAAGAGTCACAGTGATGTATCACGTTTTATACCACGACTTTCCCACATTTATAAAAACAAGTCCTCATTCACAGAACGAGCTACAGATATATCAACCAATTTAAAAAGGAATGGAATAAATCCTCCCGGCAATAATAACTAATGAATGAGTCCGTTTCCATTGCTGTTACTCCCGTCTTAAGCTCATTCATTTCAGGGAGCTATAATAACACACTATTGAGATGATGATGATGACGAAAACGAAGAAGAGGGAAAAGGAGGGGCACTCTAGATTCTACTGTGTGGAGATTTTCTCATCTATGCAAAAGACGACAATGGTGAAAAATCCAACAAGCTCATGCTCTTATGGCATACACTAAATCTGTCCACAATCTTTAGAGGAGCATGTATACGCTTACAACACACTTTAGTTTGCTTAGTCTCTTCCACTACTTAATTCGCCAGCTTTTTGAAAGTGGAAACGGGATGATTTTCCTGAAAATCCTTTGCTTTTTCAAAACTCATAATGCACAAGGCTTGCAGCTTATATTGCTTTATTGTAAAGTTAAACCCTAGGTACGTACGTACAAATATGTACATAGCAAAGAATGCCGTATGTATATATGTATGCACTCTTTTATTGTTGTACTCAACCCACCCACCGTTTTAATGTATTCAATTCTCTGTCAAAATAAATTGCCTCACTCAATTTCTTCAAATCCATTCTCAACAGACAAATAGATTTGCAGACGAAAAAAGGAGAGTCAGCCAAAAGGATGGGAAAGCAAGAGAGAGAGCAACCTAATGCAATATAAAGTGGAGAAGGGGAATCTTATTACAACAATAGATAGAGAGAGTAAGCGTGCTTTAGAAATTGGGATTCGAGCATCTTGACAATTTCAACCTTTTTTATCTTTCTTTCAAATATGTATATGTAAATACAGCTAGTAAAGTCCGCTTGGGCTGAATGAACGCGAGAGTACACTTTTGTATACACCATATACCTAATATGTCCCATAGATTACCAATATTTTCCTGGAAGGCATTCTCTAGTCAAACTAAAACTGTTTGCCCTTTCCTCAAGTTTCCATGTTCATATAAAGAGTTGTGAGTAATAACTACTCCAAACAAAGTCTCAAAACCGAGCATCTACCAATCTGACTTTCACCAACTCTAGTCCATTCCGTGGGCTACACCATACATTCCAATCCATTGCAATTTTAACTTTTTTATGAAACACCATGCTGAAGACATCTTGTCCCTCTACACATTTTAACGAAAAAAGTTAAAGTAAAATACCAAAACTACAAGCCAGAGCTACCCTTTTGTTCGCATTGTGTGAGGAAGAGAGCTAACGCACATGAAAAGAATAGTACAATATGTGCTGAGTAGCCAAGTAAGAGATTCGGCCGGTCCAGTAGAGGACACCAATAAGAAAGAGGGAACAAGTTTCTCCAGTTTTCATTTCGTCTTCTTTTCCCTATTCATTCATTCAACATATCACACTGTGCATGTCTTACTTTCCTAAGAATACCAAGGTCCGGTGAAGAAACTTTTCAACTAAGCAAAAAAGAAAGCAAGCCAATTTCAGTCAGAAGGAAAGAGAAGTGCGCCATCGAGACATAGAAACATTCTTTCTTAATGTATATAAAATGTACCATACTATTATGCATTATACACGTATTACGTATGACTTTCTTCCTTTACCTTATGCCCAAAGGAAACCCTTTGCCCCTTATGAGTCTGGTAACTCTCCACTAACTACCTTGGTGTCTTTCTCCTTCTCTACAACGTACATTCTATAAATACACACTTTCATATTTACCTAACATGTGATGAAGAAAGTAAAAAGATAGAAAAAACTGAGCAGCGAAAAAATCTTGATGCACTTTGAATTTCAAATTGAGAGCCTCCCTTTAACAGTAAAATCCCATCAGATAAGTTTCCGAATAGGAAACGAAGGTGGAGAAAGTTTGTAAGTTTCTTTCTCACACGTACGTACATGCCACTTATGCAATACTGCTCCTACCACTGGGTAAGACTTTTTGATATTTAAATATGTTCCACCAGGGAAATGTATGTATGTCGGCATGATCATACCTTTGCATGCGTTACTTAATCTTAGCGGACAAGTCAGAATATCCCATTACACTCTTATATGTATACATTTATGTAAATGTATATTATATAGAACCCAGCAGTACATTGCTCCCAATATAAGATTTTCATTCTTGGTTTCTGCTATACATCCAACAAGCAACAGTAGTGGTAGTAAGAAACGTTAACGTTGGAAAGCCAAAAGTAAGCAACAGAAAGCAGCAGCATGGGAGTTAAATACAAGTCCCAACTTACTAACAATCTTCACCGCTATCGCAACATCTCTCATAGTTTTCCCCACTCTTTTACGTAAACCATTACAGTAGCAACCAGTTTCTCCTCATCAGAGATGCACGTCATTACTACGTTTCTCGCTCAAATGAAAATCCTTATCTACATAGGATCTTGTGGAAATTGGAGCAAGCCTCAACTAAAAATGCTATAAACGAAGAGGGTAAGACTTGTTTCAAACTCAGCATCGTCATCACAATCCTTCCACTACCTAATACCGCCGTAGTCTTATATTTTGTTTCTTTTTCGCGTTTTCGGCTGACAACAAAATATACTACTTTTTTGTAAATAAAGCTGCCCTTGAGCCTTACTTTTTACCTGTTAGCTCAGGAGAGAGTCAGAGCTTAGACTTTTTCTTCAAACAATTCTATATACACAAGTGGATATTCCAAACTATAAAAGTTTAGCTCTTGGTTTTGAAATACTAAAATAGTCTATAGACATATAAAAAAATTTATTCACTACAGGTATCACTGAATACTAAAAGTTGCAAACTTCACCCACTGAAAAATGGAACAAATAAGAAGCCCTCTTTATTTCCTTTTGCCTCACACACCTTTTCCTTCCTGTTTTTCATCTATTCCATATATTCTTAACATTTTTTTCTTTACCACATATTCTATTTCAGCCAGCACTCTGGATTGCAAGCACGAGCTGGTAACAACGCAGTGTTTCATATATACATTGTATATTTCTCTTCTACTTGTTCATGGAAGCTATTGATAATATGTACATGAGTCTCGTAAATAAAAGGGACAAATACAAAACAGCTCAGCAGCACTCACTCAGTCACTCCTTTTTGTGAGTGGAAAGGTTTGTCAGGATATCCTTGACTTACAAGTCAGGTAGTAAATTCCATCACAGGAGTCCAAACACATGGAGGCTGAATGAAAGAGTGAAGCAAAGCAGTGAAAGAGGAGTAACTGAGAGAAAGTAAATAGCGAAAACTCGGTTTAAGTCAATGGTTATGCATAACCAGCTCTCACAACCATTTCTCAACTGTCCTGTCTTCTCGATAAACGGTTCTATACCAAAGGAAAATTTGCTTTGGTATTTCGCACTGCTTCATACATTTAAGGCAGACCACACACCCATTGTACACCCTCTCTTTCCAGAACTCTTTTTTATAGCAAATGAGGGTAGAAGCAGGCACTGCACGATGTAGATATACTCGAATTACACAGAATAAATACATAACATAAAATTATAATCTATACCAAGTTAGCATCCTTCCGGAGTTCATAGAAATAACTTGTGTCCTTGATACATCCGATGACATCCACTCTTACAACCTCCATTACACATACATAAGCTGCAGAAAAACATTCTCCGTTACTTCCTTGGTCCTGCCAACTGCCAAGTAAGCAGGAAGTAGCTACAACAAGTAGTGAGTAGAAAATTCCTCTAATAAAACATTTCATAGCGATAAAGTATGCAATCTATATAATGTCCATTTTACGTACCACAGCCATTCGCAATGTATAACCGGAGAGCAACATTCCTAAGGTATGTATGCATAAACATGTTAGTGTGAGTATCAGTCATGCAGCAGAAGGAGGAAGAACGATCATCGGGAAATAGCAAAGCGGCACGGTAACACTAACGTATTCTTCTGTTCAAGTTACCGTGTAATGCCAAGAATGTTCGTTGTGTCAATGGGATCCAATTTATTTGACTAATTTAATCCGATCGGATCGACTCAACGGTGTTACCGTTCTTTGCAAACTTGACTGCACCCGGTATAAATATAGCATTTTCTGCCCTCATCTCAAGTAGCACAGTATTTCTTCTTCGCTTCCCCTCTCTCTGATTCCAATTCTCTCACATTTTATTTCTGCTACTTCATGTACACACATGGGTTTTCATCTCATTTCCCATCGAAAACAAAAAGCCTTAAGTACCATACATATATTAAATTGCACGCATACATGAGCACAAAACATGCATATTCTTTTAATAATACAGTAACTTTTATACCTATTTAAGGAAACGTATACAAAAATTGGGATATAAAAGTATGTATATTTGAGGGCTTTCGTTTAGATCTGAATACCAGATTTCGTTTTAGCAGCATCAATCTATCCCGAGTCATTCTCAAGTAATATAATATGTAAGTGATCCTAAAGCTCCCTTTTCCTCTCAATGGAAATATTGGTGGAGTATACGGAAGAAGAAAGGATTCCATTCAATAAATGCTCATTTCTAATCAGCATTTCCATTCCCGGGGAGAGCGATGAAGTTCATATTAGAAGGGATACAATTTGCTTCTATCAAATCCAACACACTTTTCCTTTTACTTGAGCAGCAATATTTTTTTCTGCTGGTGCGTATGTAGCTATACACAAAGCATCCTTTTACAATCTTCCGTTAGTATGGATATAGTGTACTGAGAGAATACAAGTAGGAAACGAGAGAGAATGAATGAATGTAGATGACGATAAAAATGGGGATGGGGATCTCTGTGCAATTTTACCCATTTTATGTATACCTATACATTCATTGTTTGATACAAGGCTTTCATTTCAACGTTGAACCCATCACACCAATTCAACCATTTGCTTACTTTGGCATTGGTAGTTATACTTTTAGAATGCAAAGGCATTGCTACAAAACTTAGACAACACATAAAAATACCAAAAAATACACAATAGTAATGTTACAGCCCTCGATGCCTAGTTGAATAACAGGAAAAACAACACAACGCTTTCATCCATTCACTCACATTTCTTCTCCGTTTCTCTCTGCTTACGGGAAGATAGTCAGACGGTACCTATAAATGTATTTGCTAAGCATGCACAAGAGAAACGGTTAATAAAAAGGAAAAGGCGAAAACGAAGAGATTTTTTTGGAATGATTCCAACTAAGAAACACTACGATTTTGAGCAGAGAGCTGCAGCATAACAGTGTACACAGTTTGTATGTTAAGAAGAGAAAGTAATACAGAATGCAGCAAAATAGATAGGGTTAGAAACGTCATGCTTTCCTTACGTTTGCACATATATCACTATTAAATCGTATGTAAAAAATATACAATACATTCTCCTGTTACGTTAAATAATATAAAAATCCCCAACTGGCAATAGTATAAGGAATGTAGAGGCTTCTAAGAACCAAAAATGCAAGTGAAAAAGGATCAACAGCCATAGCTGAGTGAAGGTTTAGTAGGATCTACATTGAGCCAAAGCTCTGTTTCATTTCATTCTATCCAAAGTCTTCACTCCAGTAGTCCTTCTTACGAAAGAGCTTACGAAGACCATTCTAACATTCCAATGTGCATGTATTTAAGCTTGAATCCATATAGAAATGTTTGTATGTTAAAGGAAGGGTAGCCGACATTTGGCCCATTTCTCAAGTCGGCGTACATAAACTACCCATAGACACCCATAAGACTTCTTGGTGAAGTATAAAAGTGTGATACGGAGGCAAGCACTAATACTAAAGTTACGAACTCCCCTTCTAGAGACCCATACCTATATAAGTACACACACGAATATATGCATTTCGCTATTTTTAAGATGGAATTTTGTTTATAAGATTCGCTTCCTTTCCCAGCTTTCCCCTTTCAGTGACCGTGGGAGAAAGAGAGTGTAATGGAACAACGACGTAGTGGTAGTGGTACATACATCAGGATCAGGAGGAGGTCCTTGCTTACTTGGTACTTACCATGGGTATTATGTATTATCCCATTCAGAAGTGTAGAAGAGGAAGGGATAGAGAATAAGTCGAGGTTATATATGTGTTGCCTACAAACGTACATATCTACAATTGCGAAATGGTTAAAAATGTACTGCAGACGAAAAAGAAATAAAAAACGTGCTGGAAGTACGACTGAGCGTTATAACGGCAGTAAGAAAAATCATCAGTTGTAAGGCTTGCGTATATTTCATCCTCGCTTTCACAAATTGCATCCCAACATCCCACGTCTTAGTTTAGTCTTGGACTTTCTTGAATACATAGATGCATATGTAAACTTTTATTTCATGTTTATACGCGCATTTTTTGTAAGTAGCAATTTTAAGTAAAGCATATTCAACAAAAACGAAACATTGGAGGTAAAGTAGCCTGTATGCATCTTGTTACTCTTCTCTTTCTCCATGTGAGGCTGTCGACATTTCCCTTGGCTTTTGTTCCCGAAAAAGAAATCCTTTTTCCTCCCTGCTTTTATTATTATTATTGTAATGTTGGCAATAGCATTCTTTCTTTGTGTGCTGTTGTTGTTGCGGGAGCAATAAGTACCTTCATAGATAGTGAAGAAAGCAGGGAATTTTTTTTCTTTTACAATTTCGATGCGCTTCGCTGGTAAAAAAATGCTTTCGAACAGAGAATTTACTTCACTTTGCCTCCCTTCCTGCACACTTTTTGGTAAGCAGATATTGAAGAATATCGCAGAAACCTAGAGCAATATACAATACTATTTACTTTATACACATATCACTTCTTTGTCCTATTGCGTGCATGCTCTTATGCAACTTACATTTTCACTCAGCTTTTTTCATCAACGAGATTTCCTTTCCTGAAATTCTGTATTTCAGCTTTGGGTACACAATATACATTCTTAAGTCTTATATTCGTCTTAAATTTCGATTTCCTCGTGTCCTTTTCATGGTACTTCAGAATTATGCCATGGGCATAGGTGAATTCTGCTATAATACTACTGGATCTCATGACATGCTAAACTCTCAGGTTTCAAACCATAGTCACGTAATCACAAAAGGAATGTGTACGAATTGTACTCATATACACTATTTTACAACTTCGGCTAAACACATCAATCACTTGAGTGCCGTGGGTGCCGACTAAACAAGTGAAAAACTGGTACTGCTGAGTCAGCAGCTCAACTCAACACGCCACTCCTAAAACTGTAATACAACCTAGTGCCCAACTTTGCAGAAATATTACTTCCAATAATTTTCTTTCTTTTGCAATTTCTTTCCGTTCCATACCATTTGTTTGTTCTATACAGCATACCATATTATTCAAGTAATATTGCACACATTACGTGATACATGTAAAGTGATCGGAACAGCTACGCGTAACAAAACAAAACGGGAAATAAAATCTCAACAACATAGTGCCACGAGTAAAGTGAATGAAATACGTTTCCTCTGCATTTCATATCCTCATCAATTTACCAGACATTTCATACATATATTTTATAATAAATATGCTGGAGGGAATCTCATTAATATTTTCAACTTTTCCAATTGAGCTTGTCCTCGCCTACCGACCTTTAGTCGGAATGCTGCCACTATTACGTTTCTCGTTTCTAGTTAACAAGAACAACGTACACATTCCTAAACTAACCATCTCATGAACCAGGCCAATATTCCTTACATTTCGATTCTAAATATCCAACTGATTCTGGAAGTAAGTACAACAAAGAAACAGATACACCAACATACAAACATGGATAGATTATCTAAACTAGTATTAAGTATAAAACTTTTTACTGAGCTGTTTGCCATTTTTGAAATAAAATGGAATGGCCACTACCTCCCGTAACATTTTTAATGATATGCGAGACATTCAAATCTCCATAATATTTAGATATTTAGATCACGGCCGACTAGGAAAGGGTGGAGTTAAGAGCATACTTTGTATCAATACCCAAGCAACAGAATATATTATATCATGAAGTTGTGATAGTATAGCTGGAGAATACTTGTTAGTTGTCGCTTAAAACGAAAAGTTTTCGCAAAAAACCAAAATCTATGTAACAACGTGGAAACACAAAGCATGTTATTGTTTTGAGACTTTAGGATGGATTATCTGTAAATCCAAATCAATTACACTCACTTGATCATAAATCATCGACAAGTCAGAAAAGAGGGTGACAAAGCTGGAAACTTTCTTTCTATAGGTTTTTCTCAAACTCTCACAGAATAGTAAATAGAAAAGAGGATGACTTTCTCTTCTTGTTATTGCTTTCCTTCCCACTCTCCCTCTCATCTTGTTTTCTTACTAGCAGCCAGCAACACAACAGAGGAAGGAAGAAATGGAGAGCCAGAGAAAAGAGCAAGAACAAGTTTAAGCCTTTTCATGACTGGCTCAGATGTTTTTGCCAAAAACAAAAGGGCATTGCTACTATTAGTATTACTGAAGAAAGAAGTGGGAGTGCGAAAGCACAAGCTTTCCCAGATCTTCTCTCATCATCATCATTCTGATTTTCTTCACTTAAGGAGAGAAATAATAACGTAGAGACGAGAGAAATGAGCCTCATGCTAAAAAGACAAGCTAGTCTGGATGAAAAGGGTAGCGATATGTTTAAGTTATGACAGTACAGTAGTAGTAATATTACTATGTAGTCCCTTTTTGGTGCAAACTAAGAGACCATTGCATACAAGTTTTCATACTTAACAGTACCACCACAAATCCATAAGTTGATATAATCCAAACTAAGAAAATCGAGGGCAAAAAGAGCTTGTCCTTTCACGTCTTCTTTCTTTCTTTCAGGAACTTGCAAAGTCGACGGGCTTCCCTCCAACTTGAACAACCATAAAACCTTTACTTGCAGAGACAATATTTGTGCTTTATAATAAACATATAAAACGCACCTTATAACAAGTTATACTCCTCAAGCAAGTTTGAGACTTCAACTCTTTTTTACGGCTTTTTCCACTGCAACGGCAACACATACATAGTACAAAAGTATACGCAAGGAATAGCAGTAGTGGTGGTAGTGGCACGAATAACAACTTGCACTGCAAGCATTATTTTTAGTAAGGAAGTAGAAGCAAAAGCACCACTGCCACCACCACCAGTAGGAAGAAGCAGTCAGACATTGCCATTAGGTATTAATACAAAAGAAAAGACAAGGACAACGTGCCCCTATAATACTCTGAGAGAGAGGAAACATGGGAGCACAAGCCCTTAGTCGTCGTAGTTAGTTGTGCTTGCTTACAACACAACAATGATTTATAGCCCAAATAATAATCTCGTAGCAACTTTCTCATCAGGGAAACTCATCTATCTATCCGCCCGTACGTACGTAAAAATATACATATAATGCGTCTTTGTAAGCATTATTATAACTAGGTATAATAACCCAGCACACTTCTTCAGTGCTTACTAGTATGCTGCTCCCACAGTATTACAAAGTTCTCACTCTCAGACTCTTCTTTATCATCTCTTCAGCCTAGGCACGGCATATATAGAAGGCAAGAACAGCAAGCAAGCACAAAAAAGAGTTTTATCATCTTTTTCTTCTCTTGCCACTATGACACATCCATCGCCCCTCTCTCTTCCGCCGTTTTATCACTAGTTCCCATCCACACCTTTTCCTCTTTTTTACCAATACTTGAACTTTATATAGATATCCATTATGGTCTTTTATAAGCCTGTACATACAGATCTAAATAATATTCGTTTTACATAAGGTATGCTGTAGTAGGTTTGTACGTGAGAAACTGTGGACACAATACTCCCACATAATGTAAAGAGAACTCAAAAACATCTACTACTTTCTCCACTTCTCTCTTGATTCATTCAGCTAACCCATTACAGCATTGTCATAGGGCGGCCCACACGGAAACTTTTTTACACGCTTCATAGCAAATGAGAGTGTATTTCAGTATTACTAACTACAACTACATATTATTTACTTTACTGTCCGGACCACCCGGTTCATGCTGCTGCGGATGATGATGATGATCATCATCATCGAGAAGACAACGACCACACGATCATGATGATAATGATGATGACGAGTCAAGCCCATTTCCGTCTTTTTCTGTGCACAATCAAAAACTTAATAACGGATTTTACATTCATTGATGAGACCTCAGATATGCATACGAGTGAATCGCAAAGATTTATGAAACATGTGGAAGCACGAGGCATTGTCATTGTTTGCCTGTTCCTTCTCATCAACTCTTTCATTCACTTCACCACACCAGACCACATGCCGTGTATGGGGGAAAAGCGATGAGAGCTGTTTATATTATTTTCCAACACTGGATAATAATGATAATAGTATTTTATGCAGTGAATCCTTGGGAAGAGTACTTTTGAATGCTCGATTAGGATGTACACAAATGTATGCAAAACCAGTTGGAGGATGTCGTCTTGTATATATATGTATGAAGCATCTCGTCTAAAGCCGGTAATGACATAGCACGTAAACACTGATGAAAGAAGATAACGACCAGCAAAGAAGAAAAACACGCAGTACGTCAGTAACGTGTGCTGGTTTTAAACTGACATTTACATGTAAGCCTCCACCACTACACAGTTCCTCAGTGTAGTCGTTTATTCTTCCGTAAGTGTCTATTCGTGATAAGACGGTTTATGACAAGGTTGCACGAAAAAGAAACTCAGCATTTTACTGTGTTCATAAAATATACCATCTCATAAATATCTTTCGTCTGATGAAGCTCTGTAAAATCGATTTTCAATTCCCGTACAGCAAAACGAATACTACTACCATGTATTCGTGTACATTTAGCAAAGTTGAAAGCAATCATGTAGCTATAAAGATGCCCTGATAGTTGACAGCAAAATTTGTTTTCTTGAGAATTCGTTAAATAGTTATTCATAGAGCTCCAGAAAGGAAGATAAACAAGGAATATACGTAGGTATATAGCAACATACGTTTCCATAAAATGAAACCAGTAGTACATT
Organism: Orchesellides sinensis; assembly: GCA_027744375.1. Classification (NCBI taxonomy): domain Eukaryota; kingdom Metazoa; phylum Arthropoda; class Collembola; order Entomobryomorpha; family Orchesellidae; genus Orchesellides; species Orchesellides sinensis. The sequence goes on from JAHZNG010003514.1 coordinate 17,316, forward strand.
CCGTAAGAACTTCTCTGTTACAGTACGATATGCTAGTTGATATATTAGTATATTTTAAGTTGAAATAAAAGAAATGAGGTGAAATAATAAAAAGCAATGCTTGACATTCAGCCTTCGGAATAATTCCTTGGAAAAATGATATCATTATCTTGATTTACGTTCTCGTGGACTTGCCTACCAGTTATGTCTGCCAAGCTCCCAAAGGGGATTAAACATTTCTACATTTTACTTTATGAAAAATTATTGTCTGTATTTCCTTCAGCTTGCTCAGGCAAAATATTTCAGAAATATGAGATGCAATGTGAAAGCAATCGAAGAAACATCTATCACATGGAACTAAGCAAGTAAAGGAAGGGGAGCAGTAGGGAAAGAATCCATAAAAATTGTAAAAATCAACCAGAAATACGTACAAGGTTGTATCTCAAGAGACTTGATTTTCACTTGATACATATTCTTTACAATTTTCTTAGGATATGGTTTGTCTTTCAAGGAAGTAAAATATAAATTGTACAAATCAAGTTTTCTACAGAGAATAGAGCCACACGGTGCATCCAATTACTAGACATGAATACTTTCTATTTCCTCTTTTATTTCATTTCTTGAAAAAACATAAGTGTCTCAAATCTTCTATAAACGAAGCATAGTGTGGATATATCACGTATACAAATGATAATACACGTTTCCCAACCATAAACCTTAAAGAAAGCGTTAAGCCTACATGTTACGCCGGAGTTTCAACGAAGTCTATATGCCAGTATTTTCTCTTGTACGTGTAAAACGCGAGCAGGTAAAATATTTGTAAAAAGGTGGTATATATGTCCCCCTCGAACAAATGCGAAAATGGTATATCCATCACTTCATTTGTTACTAGATTCTTCGCGCTACCAAATATTCATCTTTCCCCCTTTTCACTCTCCGAATAACTTTCTCTTTCCTTTTCCCTCTCATTTTCATCCATCTTTGCCTATAGCATCAATTACATATTATACACATGTACAATTCAAAATCTAACAATAGAAATGCAGTCTGCGGAAAAATTCTAATTCCGGACGGGGTTCTTTATTGCGTAATGTGTTACATCGTGCGTTATAAGGTAAAACGAGAAATAAGTACCCAAAAAGCATTAAAAATTTACCCGCTAACATTTCATATATGAAAATTTGTAATTTTATTGGACTCGTTCCACATGCAGGAGCAAACAAGACAAGGTAAATAAGAGTCACGCTAGAAAAACGGCAATATAACATTAACCACAATTATATATTCAGGGAATACAAGAACCGGACAAATGTATACCTACTACGCACCTATGTATTATTCTGTAGAACAATATAACTAGCCAGCATTCGGTTTTCCAAAATAAAGTGGCATTTTCATTGTACCAGCATAAAAGTTGCTCATCATAACCAAATGTAATAACAAAGCTGCACTACTACTTAATGTTACACATGGTATGTAACGCAATTGTGGCACAGCCTGCGGTTTACTAGTCAAAAAGCCATGAATTAAGTCCCATGAGAGATCATTTAACATATACACGTACACGAGCACAAGCCCCATTAGCATTAGACACAGTCCATTTTCCAAGAAAACTCCCAGAAATGAAACAAATGAAATAATGCTACACTTCTGGTGGTGCATTAGTAATAGAAGACACAGAAAAAAACTATTTATATCTACCATTCGTATTAGTCAAGTAAATGGGAGAATGGAACTGCATATAAGATGAGTAGGTATGTATGTGGTGGCTTTAAGCGTTCGCGTTCCTCTGCGTAATAAGTATACATATAAAATACCAGTCAAAATAAGAAGAGTAAAGGCATATTATCATCCAAAGCAACGTTTCACATGCAATATATAAATGACTTTTTAGCTGTTTTTTCATATCTTTAACCATGATACGACTACAAGGATGACTGACCCTGCAGCAGTTTCCGGACATAAATACCCTCCCCTACCGCATTACAACAATGTAAATAACACGCACAAGCTCGTGTACTGCGCTTTAAGAAGATAAAGAAAAAAATGCAGGCTCAGATGTCAGGCAGACAGTTAGTTTCTCCAAAGCTTACGGGCTTATTTTTTCTATTAATATATAAAAGTGTTTCACACAACAACAACTTTGCTTGCTTCCTGCCCTATAACAACTTTTTACTTACCGACTGTGAAAGCAGTATACGCAGCGCTACGGGTTGTGATGCGAAACTGATTGAAGTGAAAGTAAGAAGGAAAGCAGATGGCTTGGGGTAACGTGTCCAATAATGAGTTTTCTAAAAGCAATTTTGCGCCTTCAACCACAACACACGGTACTTACTGCTTATTTCCTGTATTATTATATAACTCATAAGTGAGTACAATTTCCATTACTTCTGGCTTTGTTGGCTATAGGCCAGTAGTGAAAGTAACCCATGATAAGATTTCGTTTTCACTTATACATTACTAGTTAAGGTCTACACATGGTGTATGTAGCATATATAAAATAGGTAGCTAAAATAAAAATAGGTTTCGCAAAACACACGCCTTCCTCTCACTCAGCTGTCTAGATAGAGAAACGAAAACCACTCCTGCGACTGCTGACCGATCCTATCATCATTACTTTACTACAACTGACTGTGACTGACGGACAAGACATATGTAATAAAATGACTGTGTATGTAGCAAAGGAAATGCGGACGATTACAAGTCAATAATGGAAAGTTTACGGAGTAAAAGTCAAAACAACAGAGTTCAGTAATCTTCAGTAGGCTGGCTGAACTAACAGTAAACTGAGCTTAGTTTTAAAACGGAAAAGCATTTTAGCGTCTTTACTGTGACAAGAACGTGCAGAAAAACAATACAGATCCTAGAAAACGTATCTTCACATTAAAGTATTCCCTTGTCTACTTGAATTTGTATAAAAGAAAGGGATAAGTTATTTATACTTTAGTATAAGACAATAAGCTGCAACGTCTAACAGTAGTGTACGAAAACTGACAGGAGATTATCGTGATCGCTAGATGTAAGATCCTAAAGGAGATTTTTCAATTTTCTCATGTTATTCTCCATGTAACATGTCGCAAGTTGAAGTGGATCGATCTATCCTCAAATCTTATCATTCTTTCCATTGGATTATCTCCCTAGCTTGACGACAATCATGTTTCAACTCTATGATGTATGCTTAGTCATGAACAGGAACATAAACCACAATACTACTATCTGACTCCATGACTGGATTTTTCTTTAAAATTGAAATGCTGTGCAAAAGTTGTATTATGTAGTCACGACCCAATAGTATTATTTTGTTAAGTTGTATATATGAAGGTAAAAACTAGTCTACCTATGCATATACTGGATTCATAAACATGGAAAAGTCGAATAACGAGCACATCCAGCAAAAAATTGAGTAACTCGTTTATGCGTACACGCCAAGTCAAACTCTAAGATGAGATGTGGTGGTTTTGAGTAAATACATGCATACCGTACCTACTTCATGCCACAGATATGTATATTCTGCGTTCAGAACATAACATCCTTACAAAGTTCATCTATATCTATATACGCGTACAACTACAACATGAGCATCAGCTTTAAATCATACAGAAAAGTCAGAGAGGAACAAATCCTCCAGCTCACATTTATTGGATTTGAGCTCATTTGCTTTATCACTGAAGACGGCTGAATGAATGCGAGATAGGGGATCCATCCAGCCAACCAACAAATCCATCCACCCATCCATCCGCATCTTTTCGTGCTTTTGAGCAGTCGGAAATTATTATTCATCTCAACTAGAATCCAATCTCTTGGACCATGCTCGTCTTCACTCTCTCACTCCTGTGTTTTCATCTCATCATCAGTAGACTTCTCAATCACCCTCTCATCTTCTCTTCATGAATAGTTCTCATATTCTCTTCTCTTGTCTTTAATAGGCGTATGTGTGTACGTCTAGATTACACTGCTCAGCGTTAGCTCACTGCTTGCATATTACGTGTACCTAATCCCAACTCTTTTAGCTATTCCTTAAGTTTAATATAGTTCCCAATATTTTATTCACTTTACCCTATTCCCATCGGACCGAAAGTAAAAGTCACAAGACAGTTACTTCGTTTCAATCATCATTCGAAAATTTAACTTCCGTTTTAACTCTTTCAGAGCTTGTTGACAGTTCAGAAGAATGGTTAGGGATTGGAAAACGTGAAATGAACAGCAAAAACCACAGAATGTAAAAATCCCATTCACACACAACTTTTGCCCTCTTTGCTAAGTTTCAATAAAAAATCCTTAGAATCACAATAGTATCGTTTGCATGCTTTAAATGTGAGACATAGCGTATAATACTTATAAATCCACTAAAAGTGCTTCTTCGTGTGACACTAACGTTTTTTTATGTTTTAGCCTGTACGTGTACCAAAAATTAGGCATGTGTCTTGACCTATTTCAGTTCTAATACGTACATCCCTTAATCTATTCCTCTTTTCATTGGTAGTATACATAATGTAGCAGGATAAAACGGAAGCATCTATCATCTATAGAAAACTACAACACGACCCCAAAAAACTACTGCAACTAATGCCGACAAGAGATACAATACAAAATACACACACAACTCATATCATTCACGTTTAGCAACCATTCAACAAAAAATGCAAAAAATATTCCATAATGCTAAACTACTTGACTGCTAAAAGGCAACGAACGTCAAATACTAACTACATTGCCTAGACCATGATCATTTCCTTAATTGACCTGGCTTCCCCTTTTCTCCAACATCTAATGACCTTGCCTTGTACTCCCACGTTATATGCATTCTACTAACTACCATAATACTACCAAAGAAAGAACTGAAACCAAACTAATCAAGCCCTCATATTTAAGGATTCTGCTTTTTGCAGCCATTATTCTCATCTCATATTCCACCCAACTTC
>JAHZNG010003516.1:0-10339 GCA_027744375.1 Orchesellides sinensis
AAGCTTTGGCTTTGAGGAAAGATCCACTTGTCTCCTTTGGGTTTCATTCATGTTCAATAATCTTCCCCCGCTCGAATGCTAACTTGGTATTTGGGATGATGAGATGCCATTGCCAGCTAATGAAATGTAGTAATTTTCATAAAGCAAGTGTTTAAAAATTCTTCAGCGAAAGAAGCTTTTTTATCCAGGTTTATTACATATAGAAATACATACCAGACTACAGGGCATCAATGTATGTAGTTGTGAGCAATGCTATTCATACATGGATGTGTATAGAGGAAAGCCCTGTCAAATGGAAGTAATGAGAGGCTGTGGGGTCGTTTGAGAAGTGAAAGTAAGACTCCCTTGTTGACACTAGATGAAGTATTCTAATATCTTGAAATTATTACTACTGTAGCCATTATGGGAACAATGTGTAATATGAAGGAGGGTGAAAGAAAATGAAATAACATTCCTGTTTCCTCATCTGATGTCATCACAAATTTTCTCCTGGTTTCCGTTGCAAGTATGCAAGACCTAAGCTTATTCAACCAAATGATAGGGGCAATAATATTCTACGATTCCCTGTCGGACTGTGTTGTTGAAGTAGTTATGTAAATGATAAATGAATATGACATCATTTCACTACGTTGCAAGATGCGCGTGGTGCATCTATGCAACTGATAATGCATCTATGTATATGCTCAGTAGTAAGTATGGTCTCCCTTCTTTGTACAGTATATAGGTATGAAATATACGAATTTCATTTCCCCAGATTGTCCATGAAAATTTCTAGGCTTGAATGAGGTAATTTTTAAATTTCATTGTAAACTTCTAATATTATTAACAACTGACACTACATTGCACTTTGCTTTCAAATGTTAATGTGATGTAAGAAATGCCTTGAAGTATATAAGAACAACTGTATTTAAAGTTTACGACCATAACTACTTCTTCAATTTCATAATAATAAAAAAATAAAACCTTGATTTCCTTCGAATAAAATTTTTACATACACAAATGAAAATATACATATCAAACGCTAAAATTTCTTTTGCTTACATACAAATGATGCTAACTAAACTTATTATTATGTTCGTGAATCAAAATCATACTTGAAAACCAATACTGATTAGAACTATCTGTGACCGTGAATTGACTTCAGTTTACATGAAACAATATTTTATGCAAACTCCCAAAATATGAGTTGCTTAAAATTACATACATTCGCTGTTAGCTTCGCTTGAGCACACCCGGCACCCGGACTCAGGCGTTCGAAACATCATTTCAATGTGATATACAAATCAAGATATTAACCTGTCCAATATGCCAATTTTCATAGTCCAGATCATTCCTAATCCAAACGACAAGATATGCATACTTTTAAGTAATGATAAGTCAAAGCAGGTAAGTTTAAACAAACTGCATGTCAAAAGTGACTGAAAAACTTAAAAATAGTTTGCATATTTAATGAGCTGACTGACTATGGAGATTATTTATTTGGGTATCTGAATTACCTGCAGTTGTAGCAGTCCTTTGCACTCGTAAAATTTGCAAATTAACTAGGACCAAGATGAGCTTCATAAAAGCTGTTCTAGTCACCACATTGTTTGTCCTAGGATTGGTGGGGAAAATCTCAGCAGTTTCTATACACCATCCAAACTCATTCTTTTCGGATATCGTCACAAATGAATTGGTTGCCACCAATTTCTCGCCGTTGTTGGCAGATGACGAAGATGGAAAGCTATCTGTGGTAAATTTCTTTAATTTTCATAAATGCATTATACGGAGGTAACACTAATATCCAAACAATTTTTTTGTTGTTTTAAGCCGGAAATCATTGTCAAATATGGCTACCCTGTCGAAGTTCACAATGTAACAACTGCTGACGGTTACATTTTACAATTACATCGTATTCCGTACGGTAGAGACTGCGGACCAGCAGAAGGAAAGCGTGTGGCATTTGTTCAACATGGGCTTCTATGTGATTCGTCAAATTGGGTTATTAACGGCGTCAATAAAAGTTTAGGTAAAATTACTTAAGGGTTCACCTAATGGTTACATAGATTCAGCGAGCTACATATATTAAAACTCGGCAAATATAAGTTTTAATATAGCTCGCTGGTTAGATTCGATAGTTCAATACGTTGAATATTTCTATTTGCATTGTACTATGCGATTTAAATAATTTACAAGACGCCATGTATGTCTGGATCCTAACGTAGATAAAGAAGCGTTTTGGTCATTTAGGTAGTTTAGACTTAGCCATCTGTATTTTGCATAAATTACAGATTGTGTGCAAAGTAAAAATGACATTGTAATGTACGTAAATTTTTTAGCTATCATCAAATGGGCGTCTATGATCTTCCTGCAAATTTTGATTAGTAAGTAAATTCAGCATAGTTACATTCGATGAGTATTGAATTTATGAATGGATATTACTGACATTGCATTGTGTTACGCTTCCCGTAGTATTCTGGAGCTAACTGGAACGGATGGGATCTACTATGCTGGGCATTCAATGGGAACAACAATGTTTTTCATATGTATGTCGGAACGTCCAGAATACAACTCAAAAATTAAGTTGATGAGTGCATTGGCTCCAGTTGCCTATACAGAACACATGATTAGTCCCATCCGGTTAATAGCTCCATTTGCTGGAGAACTAGAAGTGTGTTATTCTTCTTGTTAATTAAATATTAATTTTTATTTTTACGCTTAATGATAAAACTGTAAGCGGAACGTATGTTTTAAATTTTCAGTGGCTTCTGAAAATGTTTGGTCTTTATGAATTCTTTCCTTCAAACGACTTCCTGGAATTAATTGGCCAGGAAGTTTGCAAAGAGACTAGCCCAAGTCTACCGCTTTGCTCCAATTTTCTCTTCCTTCTTTGTGGGTTCGATCCTGAGCAGCTGGACACGGTAAAAGACTTTACTTTGAACAAGAGAGTCATAGATTTACGTTTTAAATAAAGCAATAAAGGCATATACTTTTTAAAATGACAGTCGTTGCTCCCTGCTCTTCTTGGACATTTGCCTGCTGGAACGTCTGTAATGACATTAGTTCAGTATGCTCAAGGAGTTCCTTCCGGGAAATTCAGCCAATATGACTATGGCTCTGCTGAAAAGAACGAAGAAGCTTATGGCCAACCAACCCCTCCAGAATATGATTTATCTAGTATTACTGCACCAATTGCTTTATACTGGGCAGAGAATGATTGGCTCGGAACACCCTTGGTATTTACCTATATGCTAATATTTCAATTGTGGTGGCTGGAGGAGTCCATGTACTTATGCATGTTGTTTCATTTATAGGATACTCAGAGAATTTCAGATTTACTTCGAAATGTGTTAAGAAACCATAGGATTGAACACGATAAGTTTAATCATCTTGACTTTCTTGTTGCGAAGGATGTCCGGCCATTGGTTTATGATAAAGTTATTGAGCTTATGCAGGTCATTCCTTAAATTTCAAACTTATACTGTCAAAACTTGAAAAATGCTTTAACTGGGTTTAAGATGGGATTTAAAAGTTGATACAAATTCTGTGTTATTCATAAAAGACGAGAAAAACTACATTAATAAATTGCACAAAATTTAAGTTGCAATATATATATGCAATTTTACAGCAAATACTTGCATCCATGCATCAGTATCTAAAGTTATAGAAAGTTATACGATATCTAAAGGATATGCTTTATTAACATCGGAAGTTTCAGAAAGAAAATGGAAATGCTGATTATTTTTAACATCAAATTTGATTTACAACATTTTGATAATACATTACATAAAAAGTTTATTGATTTTGTAAACTTCTCAGTAATAATTAGACCCTATTAAAATACGTAATCTGTTAATCAAACTCGTTTCAACAGTTTCATTTGCATTGGTATATGTATGTTCATTTATTTAATGCCTGCCTGCCCTTATGTACATAATACAAACCTAGTACATAGTACACATATATATTGACGCTAATCAAAACAGATTTTTCTTGACATCCGACCAAAATTAATGACATGTACTCAGCGATATGCGATGTAGCTACATTTGAAGTTTAAGCTTTTTTTCAGTAAAAGCTCTTGGAATGGGGACAACAAAGGCAGGTAAATCGTAATTCTTTTATCTAAATGATTGATTGGAAATGTTTTGCATGTTATAAAACAAGTCGAAAGTCAACAATCTGGTGAAAAACCGCTATGATGATCAAGAAACGTCACAAAACTGATGAAACGCAATTTCGCCACATCTCTTGATAAGTATCTTTATATATTTACACAGCTAGTACATCCGTAGTTAACTATGGACAATTTCCACAGATAATACTCTTATATAATTCAAAGTATGATGGGAAGCATTTAGTTCGACAAATGCAAGGGGGGCATAAGGGTGTATGCGACCAATCAAGTATTAAAAAATGTCACAAAGAACGTTATTTCTAGCTGGATTACTAGGGCTTCTAGCCCTTGTTAGTTCAAAATCATTAAACCAAAAGGAAGGACGCGCTATCCAGTCCAACGTTAATACTGACCCTTTAGCAGATAACGGGGACGCCAAACTGACAGTGGTATGATGATCAATTGTAAAAATTCAAATTAAACGTTATCAAAATTTTAGTTCAAAATTAAATTATATTATCTAGCCCGAATTGATCGTAAAATATGGATACCCAGTCGAAGTTCACAATATTACAACCTCTGACGGCTACATTCTAACTGCTCACCGCATCCCTTACGGAAAGAAATGTGGACCTGGTGAAGGAAAACGGGTAATCTGGTTGCAACATGGACTTCTTTGTGATTCTTCCAACTGGATTGTTTCTGGACCTGAAAAGGGGCTGGGTAAGTAGGCGTAACAGAAGCAGTTCTTTAAATAAAAATTTTTCGCCAGCTGGGACAATTATGAATGCAAACAAAAATGTTTAAATTTTTAGCTTACAATTTGGCTGATGAGTGTTACGATGTGTGGATGGGCAATTATCGTGGAAACACCTACTCCAAACGGCATGTTGTGTTAGATCCTGTCAAGGATAAAGAAGCGTTTTGGACTTTTAGGTATAATCTTAGCTTTTTCGTTTACATACAGACATTTCAAAATCACACGTTTCGGTAAAATTCTATTCTTTATATTCTAACTTTCAGCTGGAACGAGCTTGGAACTTATGGTAAGCAATTTTCGCAACAAATAGTCTAGCAAGAATAACATACTTATTTTTACGCAAATTAAATTTATTTTGACAACATGCAAACCTTGATTTTCATTAGACATTCCTGCCAGCATTGATTACGTTTTAAATCAAACCGGAGTCGATGGAATTTATTACGCTGGGCATTCGATGGGAACTACTGGATTTTGGGTTTGCATGTCGGAGCGACCTGAGTACAATTCAAAGATCAAACTGATGAGTGCCTTAGCTCCAGTTTCATATACGGAACACATGATTAGCCCAATTGCCCTAATTGCTCCGTTTAATAGTCAAATTGAGGTACACATCGGCTCGAGCCTGTTTTTACGACTGACGTCAATTAATATGCGCATTACGATTTCTAATCTTATCTGATCTTTCTAGTGGCTTCTCAAAATGTTCGGTCTTTATGAATTTTTGCCATCCAATGCTTTTATGGAATTTATTGGACAAACTGTATGCCATCAAAATAGTCTGCTTAAAGATCTATGCTCAAATGTTCTGTTCCTTGTTGGTGGATACAATACTGATCAACTGGACCCGGTAACTGAATATGAGCTTTGTTCATGTCTTAAGATTCTATTTTGTGGAGGAGTTCAGTTATGTAAAATTGCTTTACTGCTTTCAATGATAGGAACTTATGCCCACAATCTTGGGACATACTCCTTCAGGGTCATCCGTCCGTAACTTGGTTCATTATGCCCAGGTCAGGAGTTGACTGCTTTACATTAATGCGAGCTTCTTACATTGCATTAAAATTTAATTTTTACAATGACTATAATAAACATGTCATATAAATACATAGGGTGTTGGATCAGGAAAATTCCAAAAGTATGACCATGGAAGAAATAAGAATCTAGAGATTTATGGGCAACCGACACCACCAGAGTATGACATCTCTAAAATTACTGCCCCAGTTGCATTTTATTGGGGAGAAAATGATTGGCTAGGCGTGAAATCCGTAAGCTAAAATTGGGTAAAAAATCATTGGCCTTTCTGTTTTCTTTCGGTACTGATATTTTGTAATCATACTTATTCAATAGGATACTTGGAGACTTGCTGAACAACTTCCTAATATACAGCGCAAATACCGTATTAACCACGATAAATACAACCATCTTGATTTCCTCTGGGCCAAAGACAACGTTGAATTGCTTAACAAACCTGTGATGGAATTCATGAAAAACTTTTAAGTGCAATAAATTCAAAGTGGCTTTACGTACAAATAAAACATTTTTATCTCTCCGCATATGCACATCTTACTTCGGAATAAAATTGAATAAACTCTAGAAGAATAAAAAACTTTGCAACTGTCGACTGTTCAAATGATGTACAATATAATATTATGTATAATTCGTGCTTAAATGTATATTTACTAAAGCAATGTAAAGATTTTATTGAATTTGGTAAAAAATAAGTATTTTAATAATCAAACAGTAAAACACAAAATTTGTTTATCTTCAAATTATTGAGTTCCGAAAATTTCTTTCCATTGCTTGATTCATCCCCATAAGTTTTACAGAACTCCGTCATTAATTATTCCACCGACAATATTACCAGGTGGGACTGTAAGAAATCATCCTACAGATATGAACCTAGTAAAATCAGGAAATAATGTAACGTGATTTTCAAATGCATGGACTTAATTTGTCACATCTCTTTGGGGAATTTGGAATAGTCATATTTTTAAGCATCTACGCGATTCTTTCGGGATAAATTTATAAGGCGTTTATAGCTGTGGGCCTGTGAATATAAACCTATAATTGAAATGGATATTCAAAATTCCTAACAAGTTAAGGAATGATAACCGATAAGCACCTATAGAGTTCCTGTAGTTGATTGATTTGATGCTCTTTATAAAATTCCCACTGGAAAATTCGATTTGCAAATAAACTTTTATTTTGTGTTATAAATATAAATTCATATAATGAATATATCATTGAAATCAAAGTTGATCCTCTGGTGCAGTCGCATTTTATTTCTTTGCAAATTTTTAGCATATCGAATTGCCAACAATTATCACATACGATAAGGAAATGGCAATTCCTAAACTTGCAGTTCACTGATTGACTTTTGCTGTTTACTTTGTAAAACAAGTTCAAAGTCAATACTGATATGACATGTGACAATTTTAAATTTATCCAAAACGCAAATTAGGTGTATAACACGTCTTATAACCCTAACTTTCATATCGTGTTTACAGTTACATATTTGCTAATCAATATCAATCAAAATTTTTTATCGGATTTATGACTTATGCTCACTATATAATTCAAGGTTAAACGTGCAAATGCCAGTTAGTGTGACCATTGTAGTCGATACTGACGGGTGTTTGGCGTAATAAATAAAATCTTTAAAATGCAGCAACAAAGAACTCTGTTGCTTATAGGATTTCTTGGGCTTCTAGCCCTTGTCAGTTCAAAATCCATAAATCAGGAGGATATTAGCGCTATCCTTTCCAAAGCAAGTCAGTACAGCGGATCACCTTTGGCAGACAATGAAGACGCCAAGTTGACAGTGGTATGATAAAATATCATAATCACGCTTCGGATTATATTTTTCTAAAATAAAATAAATTCTGTATTTTTTCTTCCACCGAAGCCCGAACTTATCGTGAAATACGGATACCCTGTAGAAACGCACACTGTCACAACTGCTGACGGTTACATACTGACAGTCCATCGCATCCCTTACGGAAAAAATTGTGGACCTGCTGAAGGAAAACGTGTGATTTGGTTGCAACATGGGCTTCTTGGAGATTCCTCCAACTGGATTGTTGCTGGACCCGAGAAGGGTCTAGGTATACTTTTATACAAATTCGTTTAAAAATTACAATTAAATCATTGTTATCAGCTCATTAGATTTCAAGTAAAAACCGTTCACATGTATTTAGGTTACAATTTGGCCGATGCCTGTTATGACGTATGGATGGGTAACTATCGAGGAAATACCTATTCAAAGAAGCACGTTGTGTTGGATCCAGTACAGGACAAAGAGGCTTTCTGGACATTCAGGTATGAGGTTTTATCTTTATACAAGTACAAGGGTTATGTGGGTTCAGCTATGAAACAACTTCGGCAATAATAATACAAATTGGACATGATAATGATGTTAACCCATGAATTTCATATACTACATGTTTGTCTTTCTCTTTATGACTTTCAGCTGGAACGAGCTTGGAACTTATGGTAAACATATTTAGACTTTTTTCGTTTCAATATTTTACAAGCGATTTTTGATTGATATGCTATAATGCTATATACTATCATTAACTCTTACCAGATCTCCCAGCCGATTTCGACTATGTCCTTAATAACACCGGAGCTGATGGAATTTACTATGTTGGTCATTCTATGGGCACTACTGGATTTTGGGTGTGCATGTCTGAGCGACCAGAGTACAATTCTAAAATCAAACTGATGAATGCCTTCGCCCCAGTCTCATACACTGAGCACATGCTTAGTCCAATTGCTTTGATTGCTCCGTTCAATGGCGAAATTGAGGTATGACAAAATTCAAGTGTTTTTTCTTCCGTGATAAATTTGCTTTTTAGGTGTTAACTACTTATCTAATCTGCGCTTTCTAGTGGCTTCTCGGCATGTTTGGACTTTACGAATTTTTACCATCCAACGCTTTCATGGATTTTATTGGACAAACTGTATGTCATCAAAACAGCTTGATCAAAGATCTCTGCTCTAACGTTTTGTTCCTTGTGGCTGGATATGACTCTGACCAACTCGATCCAGTAATTATGATATAAATACTTAGATCCTGATCTTAGCACTATCATTTAATTAAGTTTCATTTATGTAATATAATTTTTGTAATGACAGGAGCTTATGCCAACAATTATGGGACATGTCCCTGCTGGTTCATCTGTTCGTAATTTAGTCCATTATGCTCAGGTAGGACAAATTAAGATTTATTTATATGAGATTTGTCTAAAAAATGGAGTATTATCTAAATTTCATTTGCTATCTAATAGGGAGTAATCTCCGGACGGTTCCGAAAGTATGATCACGGAAAGGCAAAGAATCTTGAGGTTTATGGGCAAGAAACTCCACCAGAGTATGACATCTCTAAGATTACCGCTCCTGTAGCATTATACTGGGGAGAAAATGATTGGCTGGGTGTAAAATCCGTAAGTTTAATTTTTTTTTCATAAATTCGAACGATATGCTGTGTTTATGTAATTCATTCATAATTTAATACCTCTTGTACTTCCATAGGATGTATATCGGCTTGCTGAGCAGCTCCCTAATATTCAACTTAAATACCGTATCAACCATGATAAATATAACCATCTTGATTTCCTTTGGGCTAAAGACAACGTTGAGTTAATCAACAAACCTGTGATTGAATTCATGGAATACTTTTAAGTGTCACGTTTTCATTAAAATGTAAGATATGCATCTTTTTACAAATTATGTACACTGAAGCTCTGTATTCTTTACGTATAACTTATTTTTTGCTGTAAAGTATTCGTGACGCTGTGTAATCAAGATGTTGACGTGTTTATAAAATAACATTTCTTTCAAGTTTACTTTGAATACATATTCATATACCTCATCTGAGAATCCATTTGCTTTCATGAATGCATACTTAATAAATAAAATCAGACCTCCGGTAAAGTAATTGCAAGTTATATTTTCAAAATTACAAAACATTCACACTCCCAGGTTAACTTCTTTTGTGCCTTTTCCAAATAAACAAGTAACCGCGTCAGAAACGAATAAAATGCATATTAATATAGTAAAATCAAAAAATTAGGACGCTTAATAAAATGAAACAAATGTTTTTGATGGATTCCAATAGTGATTTATTACATAAATGCATGCCCATATCCAGCCCTGAAAAATAAAATAGTAAACAGTTGTGTTAAAACCTAAATAGCTTTTAGCAGTTTAAGTGGTTTTATACACTATTTGTCCATAGTTTATCTGAAGTACAAAATAGCCCTCCATCACTCAGATCAGATGCACCTATACAAACAAGCATAAAATTCGTTAGTTTCCTTCCTTTTACAAACATGTCTATGTTATTCACTTGCTCACTCAATCTAACAACAGCCACTTAAGTAATTTTCTAATGATGATAATAACATGTTTGCACCTGAACAAGCCACGATTTATCCGTGTGATAAAGTATGCATTACTCAATCCAATTCATAATGCAT
>JAHZNG010003517.1:0-21675 GCA_027744375.1 Orchesellides sinensis
CCGATAACGTTATGTTGGGTTTGCCAATGTAAATTGCCAGCAACGATGGAATACCAGTATATCGCCAGCAGAAATGTTTGTCGGGTAAGCAGCTATGTTAACAAAACTCATCTATTTCTTTCGATGAGCTACGAAACATCATTACTCTTCCAAGCCTGAAGACGAGGAGTGAGACAATTATCTAAAGTAGAAGTAATTTATCTGTCGGAGGAAATGACTACGAATGGATGGAAACTGCTTGATGGGCTTTGCCAAACTAAAGATACATGTCTCTCTGTAGATGACGGTCATGATTATGATGTTGATGAGGAACGCGCCTGAACCCAACTACTTCATTCATTTCTGTTCCTTGTCCTCTTTCAAGTCTCTATCTCACTACGAAGCTATTCCGATGACACAACGTGATAAACAGAAGAAAATCAAAGAAATTTCAATCTAGCGTTTGAGAATGCAAGCTGTGCTTGTGATAACTACAGAATATTATTATGTATACGTGTTTGTAAAGTCGTATGTATACTATATACCTACTGTGAAATAGATCGTAATATATATTTTAAGAGATTTGCAAAATAAAAGGTAACAGTGTCGTGCAATTTGTTAATCGGTTTAACTTGGTAAATTTTTTCAAAACAATTTTATCCTACTTTAAATTTTACCATTAGTAACGTATATACGTATATAATGCAACTAATATTCTACAAGTCAATAAAGATAACTAAAGATACCAGCTAGCATGCTAAAGGAGGCTCAAATTTAACAAATATTTTGGTAAATTATCGAATACATATAAATACATCAAAACGTCGATTTTTTAAGTCTGAGCCTCTTAAATGTATTCCTTACTAATCCCACATTTCTGGTTAATTTAGTATCCATTGAGAGTTAAAAAATTTTAGGGTGAATTCATCACATTACTGCCTGCTATAATGGGTCACCTGCTCTTTTTTATCAGAATGGATGAGTGAGCAGGAAATATGCTACAGCTCATAGGAGGCTGTACCTAATGGGAGGAACATCGTGCAGCTTTTTTCATAGCAAAAAAACTTCTCGTAGGAGCATAATGAACCTTTCACCTTTAGTTTTCATCCATTTACTAACTCATGCACGAAGCCAGTCAGCGTTAACTCATTCCGGACTCACTCAGCCATAGTCATCAAGAGACCACAGCTGGGATATTATAAGAATCATCTTAGGTACAGCCACCAACTAGGCGTATAAAAGGATTTGTATTATATACTTTTTCCAATGTGCTTTCTTTATAGTCGTTTTATTTTAGTATTCAGACTTTGTTCTATTATATGATGATAATGGCAGTGGGATCCATTCACAATTATCTTGTTACCTTAATTACGTGGTTTTTTTTTGGTTTATCCATTAATTGGCGTAAGTTTCTTCTTTTCAACAAATGCCATGAGTGAAGTAGAAAAATGAACAAGACTGTTGGCAAGTAAGTGCATCATTTCTCAAGATTTTTTCCCCACTAACTATCGCCTTATTACATTTAGACTATGATCCTCCACCATATGGGTATATCAACTAAATCTACTACTACACACACTATTCACTATACAATTAACTAGGTCCGTAGAATTGCAAATATATTCAAGCAGAACAAGATCCATTCATGCAGACATAACAAGTACTGGCTTAGGCATGCATTTTATACAACACAGCTTTCACCACTTTCTTTTCTAAAGCTTAGTTGTTTTAATAAAAAAAGAGGAAAGGAAAGAGAAGTAGAAAGGGAAAACGAAATCTTTGGATCATAAGTAATCTAGTTAAACAGGACATGGCAGTAGGTCCAAGATTGATCGAAAATGTGACGAGATACGAGATAAACTAATGTACAAAGAAGAATGAGCAACTGACTGACTACAATATAGATTCGATGTGTGTGCATGTATATACGTACCTTCTACGGATGGAGGAGTTATAGCTGAGGTATCACCTTTCTCCCTTCGGGTTGCTCGTAGTACCCCATCCAAACAATTAGTCACTGGCTCTTTGCAGTTCCCACAGAGTCGCCCTAATTTTATAAGTGATGGTTAAGTAAGAATCTTTATAACTTCAACTATTCAGAAGAGACTCAGATAATAACCATCAAGCTAAAGAACATGAATAGAATAGTGTAAGTTGTGCGTTTGAAATATACAGAGCTTGTTATAACAAAGTATTTCGCAATATTCAGTAACGGCATTACTGTTATTATTATTTGAATATTTTGTAAGCCTGAAATTTAACTCATTTTTACATAGTGTTATACATGCATGCTGCCTTCAGCGTTTTGCTTGAGAAAAATAATTTAACTGCTTTTGCTGTCACCAGTAATGTTTTTACTATTTTTTGTGATGAACTTTAAACGCGAAAATATTGCCTTCAAAATTTTATGCGATGAAGCAAAATAAATTTCAATCATGATGGTAGAATATATATTAACCTTGCAATGTAGACAGTTAATTTTTTGTAACAGAAACTAGTAAGAGAAAACACATGGTTAAGTAGCCATAAAGTTATTTTGGGCTTGAAAGACCGTAATTTTAAAGAAGAAATGCTAACCTACAAAGCACATATTGTGGTTAACCTATAGAGCGAGCGAGATCAAGTGTGGACGAACCAATAAATAACTGATGGTGTTGGATTTTTAACTTCTAAAAGATAGTGGAAGAGTTAACTCAAAATCAGAATGTGCAAATTAAAAAGCTTTAATGCCATCACCTTTGTTTTACGACACATATGACTCGATTGTATGTGTAATGTTGAAAAGTGTGTTGAGTTAAGTATATAAAATACAAGTTAAAGTGACTACATATATACCAAAATACCAAATGAATATGAACATGTTATTGATACTAAACCAAGTTTCAAGAACAGTTTCCCATGTAAGGTGAATATGCTCATTCTGTAGATTTTCATGAAAATTCCAAAGAAGTTGCAGTTGGTTGTATGTTTAAAACACAAGTAAATCTAAAATTGCCAATACGCGATACACAAAATCAGTTTACAAAATGCGAACAACTATTAGCGTGATAGGAACAAGAAGAAGATGTGAAAACACGTAGCGAAAATTCACTCGGGAAAAGTTATATATAATAGCACGTGGTATATTAAAAATACAAATGAAAGCGTTCGAGATTAAAAACGAAATTGCGCGCGTAAAAACACAGTGTTAAGTTAAAACCATACCTTTGTTTACTTTTTGTTACCTGTATAAAAAACGCATGTTCAGATGAGGCTTGAGTCCAAATAATTGTAAAAATATTAAAAAAATTTTTCCTCCTACGTTTTCAAAGACACACATACGTACATACAGGGTATGTGAAACAGATATAGAAGGTATAAGAAATCAGTTATATCAAAAAAGTCACTGCACACATGTGGTCAGTCATACTATACGGTATCAAGGAGGTTTCAAACATACACAATGTAAAAATATTGGATTAACACTCTTAAAATATTACACATAATAATTTATTTTTAGTTTACAGTAATATCAATCCCAAAGCTTTCTTTTTAAGAAGACGAATGTTTTTGCGAAGAAAGAAAGTCACTCATTACCAATACACGGATACATCTAAATACATACATTAATAATTACGGTTAAAATTACGATCTATTTTTCTGATCACGAATCATACATATATAACAAATAAGAGTAATTGGATGCAAAAGTAGACGGCAAGACCGGAAGAAGAAAATTTAAGTGAATATTAAATAGAAATCACATAAACTAACTTTATCAACATATAGTGCATGATACAACTTACATTTAATTGAAAATAATACTTAGTTTATCTTCAAATTTCAAAAACTTATGTTAATTTATGGTCCCTGTATATCTTTTGTTTCTCTTTCAGAAAGATTCCTATAGTAGTTACAAATAACTTACTATACATATATATGTACGTAGAAATTTTCAGTTTTGAGCTTTAGTTTGGCAGCTACACTACTACTAAAACTGCTGCAGGGCTTCCTTGTTCAAAAATACGTTTTAGGTATGTCGCTTCCATAAAAAACGAGCTTTCACCAAACTAAGTTAGAGTATGGATGACGGTAAAAGATATCTTAGGTTTGAAATGACGGGCTAACCTTTTCAGTTGCACCTTACTGTGAGGAAGCTTAAGCTACTTATTGCCCCATTTGGAAAAACATAGTTTGAAAAATATCTGATTGGTTAGTTAAAGTTGAAGCACAAGTTAACATTCTATAACATGCATGCAGTATCGCTATTGGGGTTAACATTTAGTGGAAAAAAGTCCATATTAAAATACAAGTTTTATTTTTGTAATATTAATGCATATTACGCTTAGCAGAATTTTTTTGCCATGTGTGGGCAGTGGGCACGTATACGATGCTTCCCTGTGCAATAAAAGATAAAGCGATTAAAAAGCAGCTTGATATCATTTCTTTTGACCCACGCATATAGTAAGCAACCCTTACTGTGAGCATATTTTGCCAGCTATTCACTTTTTTGTGATAAAATTATGGCAAAAAATAAATAAAGTTCTATGCAGGACAATGGATGTGGAATCGATATCACACAAGTCACCCATCACCAACCAGGACACATGGACAAACAATAGGTGAAAGGAAAGAGGAGAAAGGGAAGGCTACGTTTTATCTGAGCTTTACTGAGCAAGCAACATTACAAAACATAATGCAGTTATGGGTCAACATAGTCAACCAGATATCTTTTGTTATTTCTTATTGTTTCTCTAGCAAAAAATACACCAGTAACTCAACCATGAATGCAAATATATGATACTACCTTTTGATCCCATTTCCTACTCATTGTATTACCAGACTTTAATGTGAGTGGTTTAAAGCATTTGTCACAAAAAGTAGACCAAACGAGGGGCAACATGAAAGAATGTTGGAAGCAAAGACGAAAGAAGACCACTATTGATTTTGTAAAGACAGAAAGGGATCACAACTACTGTAAAGAGTCAAGAAACATAAACTAGCTGAAAACGGGACAGCTATAAGGGTCTTTTGAAAGTTAAATCAAGAAAACACTTAAAATTAACACGAAAAAGTATTGAAAGTTCTTCATTGTATTACTAACTCGTATTTCCTTTTACTTATTAATGCAATTTCTAAATTTTAAGAATGTGTAAATTTTGTTTAGAAGGATAAAACCTTCACATATTATGCTTTGTAACTAATACTTACAACTACAATCATAAATCCTACATTAACCCCAAAAGCAGTATTTCAAATGGCAATGGCAGTAATTTACCTGATTTAAAGGGCTTTTGTTGTGTGTCATTTACCCATTCGTATTTGTTGAACCTTGTAGCAATGGAAAGTAGTTAACTAATCGTTATTTTCTATGGACTGGATACTTGCTATGGTTTGATGGTACTTCGCTGCTTGTTTTGTGAAGAATTCAGGCATAGTTTTACTAATGATATGTAACAATGTTAGAAATCTCGAAACTAATCCTAGAAATGTAGGCAATAAAATCTTATGGCTTCATGTTAGTACTACTCAATTCTTTGAATTAAGCTTCTTAGCTCTCTCCGTGGCCCATAATTTACTGTGCTTAAAAATAAATCAACACCAGGTTATTCGCCATGTCACTGACTATACGTTTATCACCATAGAAAAAATTCATAGAAAAAATAAATTTCTCTCATACTCTTATTGTAGACAGATAGCTTATTACATCTGTTATAATATAGACTGATAACCTAACTGCTAGTTTCTTAACAGTGTTTCTTATGAAGGCAAAGTACAAACTCACTTGTGGTGTGAAGAACACCTTGAGTAGCATTAAGGAAAGTATGAGAATCAAAAGTGTCCGGGGCTGAGTTGGTTTGCTTCTTGGCAAAGAACCTTCGTCTCTTCTCTGCACTCCTGATAGCCACAATATGTTTGCTGTCGATAGTCGGAAGCGTGGAGGATTTACCTCTGCCTTCAGCACTAGCCAGAACTTCTGCAGCAGTGGAACATGATCTTGAGTTAGGTGCTGAGTCATAGTTTCCTGCACGGTGTGAAGTGCAAGCGGAAGTGGCAAAATGGCTTAAAACCGTTGGGTCCCCTTGAGGTATATTTGCATACTGGAGAGCAACTTGTGGGATTGGCAATGAGTAAGCTAACGAGTTCATTTTGTTGTGCTGATTGTGAGTTAGTTGTTGATGTTGCTGAGATTGTGATTGAACTACACAAGGACTTTCTGGACCAGGGTCTACGCTAGACTGCTTCCATTTTTCAGCAGCAAGCGGCGAAGGAACATACTTTTTCTCTGTTGGTCCTACATGTTCCAGAGCTGAATGCCTTTGCTGCTGCCAGATTTGTTGGGACTGCATTACAAACCTTTCCTGGTGTTTTTGACAAATATACATAGCGCTACTTGGGCTTGTTCCAGTGTTTGCTGATATGGAGGATGCTGTTGTGGTGCCTGCAGTATTTGCGTTTATTATACTGCAGCTCCGATTGGTCACGCTGCAAGGTTTGCAAATGTCTGTTGATATAGAGTGCATTGTAGCAGTGCTCGTGGTACTTATTGTGCTCCCACATGGGCTTGGACTACTCTCCGATGGTACTTCCGACATGGGAAAATCGGTCTGAGTTTGCTGTTGCATTAATTCTCGTTTCTCACTTGGGCCCGCAATATGAGGCATGAGGAGGGCGCATTTTTTGCACACTGTGGTTTCGAAAACCGTTGTCACGTTTCGCGACACTCCTCCTCCATCGTCTGCCATCGTCACTGGCTTGGTTCCAAACAGGTCTAGATGTGTAGGCGGCTCCATTCTCCTCATTGTCGAGCCTGCAGCAGCCTTATGACAACTACCTGGCCCTGTGTCTTTGCTTGATGAGCTGCTGCTGCTCATCTTGTCCTTCCCGAAACTAAAAATGTTTGGCATACCTCTCAGTCCAAATCTTCTGGGTGAGATTGGAGGGGATGCGGAGGGGAAATAGTGTGATTGTGCAATCGCTCCAGTTTGGATGGCATGGCTGAGTGAAGCTGCTGACGCTGCTTCGGCAGCAGACTCTATATTTTTAATTTGTAACGGCTTGGAGGACTTAGTGACACTTGGTCGAGACTCGGCAGGTAAAATATTTCGCTCTTCTCTTGTAAAAACTGCAGTCGCAGAAGTAGTTGAAGAGTTTGTACAAGTTGCATTATTTTGACTACGTCCTCCAGCAGTAGTAGCAGCATTGGAAGTTGTAGATGACTTGTGGTCGGATTCCCACGGTGGATCAGGGTGGCATCTACGGAAATGGTCCCAGTCAAAAGATTTACACCGGCGAAAGTTTTCTAGCTTTGCCGACTTGTTCTTTGGTGGGCTATGGTCGCTACGTGGCTGTTGCTGCATGCCCGGTTGGAGTGAAGGCTGAGAGAGCTGTACAAATAGAAAGAATTTTGACAGTTAACTTGGTCTTTGGCCCATTCGTTTTTCTTAAATCCCCATGTACGTGACACCTCTCAGTTCCCACTTGACTATTGGAGTAGAAAATGCAACTAGCGTATGGACGGGATCAAAAAAGCAACTTAACGTAAAGTTCTTTCACTAATTCTCTAGGAATCAATGCAAAAGGCTATTGAATATATGTCTTTATTCTCTTGTCGAATATGCTTCACGCTTTGAAACACTCCATTTTGTGCATGAAATACTTTAGTTTCTATTTTCACTGTTCTCGTTTCACTTTCACCAATAATACGATGAAATTTTTTCATCTCTCGACACAACAACATGTCACTTGGATATTGTACACATTCTAGAAAATACATCCTAATTCCCTTCAAATTATTATGGCGATGCTTGTCATTATTAAAATTTAGAAGTATAAGAACCTTTTAAGTGCAATTTAAAGATTAACTTTTAGCTCTCAACGTACTCGTTAAATCTATATATCACGGTTTAATGGATTCCAATAGCATGTAGATCAATGACTATCGTATCATGAGAAGTTTGTATGGTTGACAAGAACTGAATAATGTTCGAAAAAGTTATCCTATTATTCGCAACACAAATTATAATTTAAAATGGTGATCTTTCCTCTTTTATCGAGACAACTCTACAAACGACAGAATTTTGTGTATAATACTGTATCTAATGGCATCATCATTATCTTGTGCTTCTCTCCAACTAAAATTTCTGCCAAGTAGACACAAAAGTGTTCACTAGCATGCTATTATGTAATCATATAAAGTGACTGTAGTAAATACTTTGAATGATGATGATTTCTCACAAGCCTTTTAAGCTGACTCTTTTTGATGTCAACTTTCTCCCACACGCCTACTTCACCTTTTCATCTATGCTACCTCTTGAGCCTGGGATACATACGATATAAAAAGGAACAGCTCATACATTGTGATGTACTTGACTTGAATAATTTGCAGCTTAGCTTTTATAATCCGTAGAATTTTTCCAGCTAGAGCATAAATAGTTGTAACAATGCATCACTTCCCTGTTATAATGTTCTCTGACAAATACAGTTGATAAAAACTCTACAAAGAAGCTAGCAAAACGCGTAGTAAATTGGCGATGGGTAAATTATGGGAAAAAGTCTTTTCATTGCCAGCAACTTGAAAACTGTGACTGTGATCTTTGGCATTCATACGCTAAACATTATTTTTTGGCAGGAGCTTCTTTCCCCCAACGCTATTAATTATTATAGATTTTTTCAAAGCTACCAAAAGTATTTAATGGTAGATATGCCAGTAGTATATTCCAGGCATATTGGCATCGCAAATTATACAATTTAAACCTACATACACACGCACACCCTGGAAAAAATCAGAGTGTGGAGGTATATCTATTTTAAAACTGCGATGTGAAGACATCCAGACAGTGTGCTGGTGCAATTGTGTGTAATCTAATATAGAAAGAGAACTCCAAAAACTTTCTTTGATGTGATGATTAATGTGTGCTCATTATACTAGACGTTTCCTTGTCAGACGTAGTTGACGAGCTTTCAAATATGCAGAATGCATATGACTGTGTAATTGTCATATACTGTATTTCTATATCCCTATTTCAAAGCATCTAAAAAGTTTTATTTGCAAACTTTAAGTTGACGACTTGAATAAACACACGTATATTACATATAACCATAACCATAGTATAGTAGAGTATGAAATTTTGACATGTTGAGAGGATACCAATCACATTTTATCAAATGCTTCTTCATTAGAATTTAATATTTAGTGATTTATATATATATGTTGGCTTATGTATCTGTCCTAAGATATTTCCTTGCATCTCTAAAGGTTTCATTTCCTGATCTTATCAAAAGGTACTTCGATGATAATGATGTACCCTATTTGGCGAGTACAATCCATTTAATGGATTACCTCCGTATGTGCATAATGCCGACTAAATTTGCAAAATAGTACATGGCTAAACTACTTGACATAAATTGAAGTACGCATGTTAAACAGAGACACAATGTGACATAGTCAATTGAGCATTATACAATGTATTTATGTGAATGCGATACCCACTGAAGCACACAACAGTGAATAAGTTGCGTTGTTGGAAAGAGAGGAGCTGAAGTGCAGATCTAATTAAAATTCGTTGAATTATTTTACACCTTCAAATTTCATGATTTAGTTGGAGCATTTAGCTCTAAAACTGGCAGAAGCAGCAATTGACATGGAATACGTAACTAATGTACCAACCAGCTTCCATAAGAATGAAAAGGAAAATGTGTGCATTTATCATCCATTTCATATATCTCAAAATAGCGCAAGAGAAAGGTGAAAAACGGGAATGGGACACATGACAGATATTTATAATGGTTTCTCGAAAACATGTTGTGACCATCAAGCTCACTTTTCCACCCGGATAGACGTAGGTAGCCGATTTTACACAACGATCATAGAATGATATATAGTTATAAAACGCTTAAATTTTCCGAAAACAGTCAAAGCATTCCATATCTATCATTTATACAAAAACAGGCAAATGATACGTCAATCAAAAAAGTTTATTTTATATTGAAACGGAGAGATGCGTTGCCGAGTTTCTCTAAAAACGAAAATACGTTCGTAGCGCGTGAAAAATACATACTTTCTTTATGACAGTTCCTTAATGAGCACTGTTTGGTATGGAAGGCTCTTCTGAGAAAGGAATGGTACTAACCCTAGAGGGACAGCCGAAATATTTCTCCAGAAAAAACTGTTGCTTTCAGTTTCACACGATTCGCATTTGCGTAGTATAAACCATTTGGTATCCGATCAACAGAATTCATTTGAAGACTATGTATAACATGACGTAGCCTATTAACATTAATAACTAATCTCACGTTCCGATGCTGATTACATTAAATGAAAGTAAGCTTTCCTTCAAATTTAAAAACAGTCGAGTTTACGCACTACTGTCGTACACATGGCTGCCCTATATCGGAATGCTTATTTGCATAAAAGCTCATAAGTTTGATACATACGTAGAGCACACGTTTTCTTAGCACCTTAATACGTTTTTCTTCCTCAGGTAGTTAACTACATGATTACATGCGAACAAAATGAACTAGTCCGATTTTGTAGATATACATAGTTTTTAGTGTATCCTTTCCTATCATGGTGCGGATGATGCCTGGTCAAATATATACCGTGCATAAATTGAATATAGTCTCTTGCTCGACGACTCGGCTGCTCTGTCAAAAACTTCACTGCTCAAATTCAAATAATACCTATACTTATATAATAACAACACATTTGTAGATATAGCCTGCAAGCATGTATGTATATATATCAGCAAGTGATATGTCAGTATAACAAGCATTTTCATTCAGATGTCTTTTCTAGATAAGTAAGGCAAACAGTGTGCCAGAGGCTAAAGTAGGCTGGCTGCTAAGAATTTTTGGTTTATTGGTTGGTTGGCTGTCAAGCAGACTGGAGAGAATTGGTTTAGTGTAATCATACAGCCACTAGGATTTGCTTCTATATTTGACTTAAATCTTCCTTTCCCTCTTGCTTTCTTTTCACTCACTGCCTACGTCATACAATACATTGAGCCGTGCAGACTAAAGCAGAGGGAGAGAGAAAGAGAGACGAAATCTAAGGAGCATCGACAAAATGGATAAAACTATAGGAAACGTATGCACATAAAAGTAGCGATAGAATGGTTTCGTATTGATTTCAATAATTTTCCAATTTACACGAGAGCCATTATACTTATGTGGCGGATTACGTAACGTGGGTTTTCCAGACTTGCAATTTTTATTTAAGAACTGTGTATTAGTTTAGTTGTAGAAACTGCTTGATGTGCAGACGCAGACACACAGATACCTGGATTCAGTAAAGTAGCTTACATCACCTTATAATGATCCTTCACTGAGACTTAAAAGTAAGTACATGCCTTATTTCTCAACTGTAATTTTGAATATATCAGTTTACAGAATCTTGAAGCTGGCTTAAACTAATGTACTACCATCATGCCACATCATGTACAGCTCAGAACCTACGGGCCTGCTAAACTAAACTGCAACTCAACTTTCTCCATTTCATTTTTACATAACCTCGATATGAGACAGATCAGATTTTTTTCTCTATTTCTACGAAAAATATGAGGCAAAAGTTTTTAAGATTTTCTAACATTACGAATATTGTGTACAGCACATGGGTGTCATGTCAAGCATGGGAGAGGAAAGCAGCCTAAAAACTTGTCCGCAGTGAATATACGCTTGGTTGCATGTTTTGATGAAAAAAGCTTTAAAATGCTGTCATTCAACAACTAGGTCCAACTGTTTCTCTAGTGGGAAAAATATCATATTCTACTGAAACCTAGATGAAAAAAATGTACAGCATGCATTCTCAACCTAACATGACTTCTGGTTCCGTGCAAATATACAACAGATTAATACTTCATACTTGGGTTTTTAGAAAATTACTGCAAGCTGACTCAACTGCGACTATGAATGTTTCTCAGTAAAGTAAATGATAAAAACTGTGTATTTTGCATGTTAACACTTAAAAGTAGTCGATCATTGCAAAAACGCAGATTCACTATTGAAACCTCACTATATACACACACACACCATTATGCATTAGAGTAATTTTCTCAATTCAAAATGGATGGGAAATACATTACTTCAAACCATGACAAGCCCATCTTCCTTTGCACACCACTCTCACCTTTCCCATCTTTACTGTATATGCATATAACACGAAGACAGGGCAGACAGTCGTGACATGATGTGCGTACATTAACTGCATACAGCATGGCATGAAGACAGGAGTTGCGTGTGAAACCGTATTTAGTGGTATTCATCAAGTGAGCCCATCCACACGTTCTCAACACCCAAAAAAGACCTTTTCCTGGTGAAAGTCACTTAATGGACGTACAAATCTATATGCTCGCCACCATACACACCACCAATTGTTTGGATGTGCTTTCTACATGAATTCTATTATCTATTTATTTGGATACTGGTTAAAAGTCAACGTTTTTTCTATTCATATACATATACCTACTTATTCATTTCAATCTTGTATGCCATCCTTAATAATAATAATAATAATAATAATAATAATAATAATAATTATTTATTTATTGTCTCTTTGGAACCTTTTGCTAAGTGTACACACATGTACCTAGCATTATACAAGCTATTACTGGCGACGGAAAGTGAGGGCCAGGTGTTATTTATTAAATAGGTGTGTGTAGCTCACATTCTTTTGTCTGATTCCAGGTACAAGACGACTTACTATCATATAGCAAGCTTTTTATACAGAAAATGTTATGCGTTAAAGGTTGAATAAGATGAACAAATGGAAGCAACAGTGTGTAGTGGTTTTGATTTACACCCATACAATGCACTCACTTTGTT
Organism: Orchesellides sinensis; assembly: GCA_027744375.1. NCBI lineage: Eukaryota > Metazoa > Arthropoda > Collembola > Entomobryomorpha > Orchesellidae > Orchesellides > Orchesellides sinensis. The sequence goes on from JAHZNG010003517.1 coordinate 12,781, forward strand.
TAAGTACAGACATAAAGTTAAACACGAAAAGCAAAACCTTTTTTCTCACTGGTGTTGTAGATGGATGCAGTATGTGAATAGGTATGAATACAGAATAAGCCAGAGTTTGCAAAGTTTCTTTTTTAGAATGTAGCAAACCCTCATGAGAAATGGGAAGACCTGAATTTTTTTTACTGTTTTTCAGTCTTTTCTACGTGTAGTCATATAGTATTTACTACTAATAACAAAAAACGGTATAACTGCTCCAACTCCCTGTTGCCTTTCCTCCTCTTTCCTCTGAATTTTCTTTTCTCCATCACGTAAAGATGTTTCTCTCTCCAGTTGAAAATTTATACGATAAACTTACGCCGTATTTGTGGTTTTTCATATTTCATTGGAAAATTTATTTGGTTTTTGGTATGGCAAGTAAGAGAGCTGGAGAGAAATGTTGTAGTCAAGTTTGTATATGCACAAAATATGTACACACAAAGAAAAAAGGAAATGCACGCGACACAACCTGTATAAATACACAAGTGCAAACCGGCAAGACTTTTTAGGTTCCCAGCATCCTTTTTGTACTTACACCGTGTTTTTTTTCCTCTCACAACAATCCACCCTTTTTTCTGATATATGTATGTATCAAAAAAACCATCATGTACCTGCCTAGTTACCATTTTTTCCTCTGGCAGACAGTAAAAAAAAGTCGTAGGTGGGTGAAACAGCAGGCAACCAAGATCTTTATCTCTTTCTTCTATTTGCATAAAAACTTATGACCTAGCCGTCACTACTCTCGTCATTTATGCGCGCATCAAGTAGTCCAACTAGGCAAATAAGTACATCCGTAGTGATCATACATCTTTTTTTATGTTCGTATACGGGCGATTTATGCTGGTGTGCATAGGTATTTCCGTAATATAATGTACGCTGTCCATATATTACGTATTTAAATTAAAACCCTTTAAATCTCAGACCCATCGTTAGATATATGCATAACATTCATAAGATGTGACCATTTCTGTACAATATATACATCTTTTGGGACTGCGCTTCTATTTTTAGAATTTAATTTCTACAATGTATGGAAAAATTACGGGAAAATCCTACTTTAAGTTGTATTAAATAAATAGTACGGAATGGTATGTAACGTGGGCATTTATTATTAAAAGGGAGAAATTGGCAAAGGAAAAACAACAAATGTTTAGACTGCATACCTGAAAAATATTGCACTGAGTGGATACATCCTTACTCCAATCATAAGAACGAGTCTCAGAGTTTTGTTTGACCAAACGTTTGGTTGAGGACGCCGTCCCGGATTTCGTGCAACTAGTTGATGCCATTGCTTGTCTCCCTTGGACTGTATCAACAATTTCTGGTGTTCTCAGCACCGGCTGGCTCAACTGCCGCACTACTTGTAGTCGGGGAGACCATTTGTGCTGAGGTTTGTCTATGTGAACCAGCCCTCCTCCATCGCTACCCAAACTTGGGGCTATAGCTCCTGTTTGGGCACTACATGGCCTATGCCCCATTCTGTAACTAGCGCTGGAGGATGCTGGAGGGACGGTGGCTTTTGTGGTGTTGCTGCTGCTACTACTCGCCGAGAATTTATGAGCATGTGACTGATGCTCTCTCGCCAAGGGGCTGAGGGCCAGCGAGAGTCTCTCTGGGATTCCTGACTCTTCACCAATTGTCGGTGAGGGAAGAGCAGGGAAAGTAGCATTTTCATCACGAAATGTTTGTTCCCAACTCTCAGACAAGGATTGTCTTGTTGACGCAAAATTCTCTCTGCGGACTTTAGCCCGAGATGAAAATAACGAGTACTGGCGATTCATTTGGCTCAAGCTTTATTCCCTTTGATGCTCTTATTGGACGAGTTGGTAAAATTTAGTACTTACTTTTGCACTTTCAATTTCAACAGTCTCTTTCCCATCTCACCTTTCTCTTTTTTGGCCTATTTTTTATACTCTATTGTCAAGGTAGAGTGTGAAACATATTATTAAATCATAAGTCAGTGACTGAAGTTTCATTGGCTTTGTGTATCACGGGTCTTTTGTTACAATGTTTATTATACTGTCTAAGCTCGCTCTCTTCTAATTCGTCTTAGTTTTTTTTTAAATTCAATTTTCATTTTACGAAGCGTAAAAGGTACTTTTAAAATTCTTATTTTCAGACCAATAATGTTGAGAACGTTTACTATGTCACTTTTATTCTATACAGAAATCAGTTTTATATATTGTTTTCAAATATTTTCAAGATAAAGCTCTTAATTCTAGGAAGAATATAGTTTTTATCTTCGTATTTAGCCACATAATGTGCTTTTGTTTTTGTCTTAGATTAAGTCATATTTAGGTACATATGTTAAGTTTATATCTCTTCATTATTAAAAGTACTTTCGCTTTTATTAAATTGAAGCTAAACCAGAATCTCAGCAGTTGCTCTTGTTTCACGTTTAGTTTCTCGTACTTTTCACGACATGTAATGAATCAACATTTTTCCAAGTTCATTGAGAAACCCGTTGGACTAGAAACTTCACATTTATTTCAGTGGCAACCTTGGCAAAACGCCAAAAGAAGATTATGTACACTGCAACGTAATCTCTTGAAGCAGCTGACGCTATGTCTAACGCCATGAGAGAAAAATAAATATTTTTAGTGGGGAAATTGATATCCATACAGCTTTTTAGTTTCTTACATCACGTTCTCATTTTGTTTCTTTTTTTTCTCAGTTTGGTAAACTGTTTCTTCCTCCACTTCACGTTTACGATCATTCAATAAACTACTTAAGTTACTGCATAAGTATACACAAATTTAGAGTTTACGAATTGAAACCATGTACCCGTCTCAACACAAATGCGAGCTGTAGTTAAAATCGAGCGAAGAAGCACACGATTTTCAATCTTTCTTCCGTCTCTGTCTTAGAAGAGAGTTTCAGGATAAGAAAAATGAATTAAGTAAGAGCAGCCAGTAGTTGCATTGTAGTAGTATGCTTTCACTACTTTCACTTGTAGGTGTTCTTATTTAGTTGAGTATCATGTGAAGAGATGTACATAGATGGATAAATAATGCATGAGAGAACATTAAGTCAGCTCATGCTGTATGTACGTTCCCTGACTTTCATTCATGTATTTTCACTGTTTTTCATCTTACAATATCCTCTTTTTTAAGTGCAGCATCTTCTCTACTCCCATTCTTGATCACCATCCACCGGATTCGATTTTGTGTTGCACGTTTTGGAGTGATGAAATTGAGAGAAGCTGGAAAATCATTGTGGATTAATAGAAAGGAGTCTTTTGCGGAAACGGAAAACATTTCTCTTTTTGATTTACTAAATTGAGACGAATCATAACTCACACGTAGTGAAAAACACGATTTGGAATGCACGGTTCACTAAAAATTCACTCTCAACGCACACAACATTTATCAGGAAACTCACCACGTTCTATATAACATTTAATACACATATAGAGTATATACATACATGGATGTAGCAACACAAACGCAAAAATATATAAATATGTTTGTCACGTCTTACATTTCCATAGGAAATAAAATAATTTGTCGTCAAAACAATTTAACTACGAATTGATGTCATAAAATTACATAAAGGATATAACAATTGATGCGTTACGCCAAGTAAGTAATATAAAATACATACATATATAACTACAACATGTCAAACGATACATTTAGGTGTTTTTAAGTTTAAAACTGGGGAAATACACTTAGGTTAATTAACTGTATTCTATAACGAAACATTATCTTATCATATCATGGCATACAACCACATACCCTGATATATACGTATGTACAGCATCCTGTTAATTATGTACTTATTTTGCAAGCAATTCAGTGCATGTTTTATTATTGTGCAGAAGATGTGATTTTTCTTGCTTCGATTTTCATTCAAGCATTTCTTACATTCTTCGTGTTCATGTACGTACGATCTAGTGCAGCAACATTTAATATTTTCCTATAATAATGCTTGTTTGGTTTGATTATGAACAAGTAGCGAACATTTTTCGTATCATAGCAGGTTACTTTCTTTTATCAACAATCACATTCATTCAAAATGGAAGTGGAGGTTTTACATTTGTCCTGTGGATGCGAATACAGTGTTGTACAAGAATAGCAAGTGCATCCTAAAGTGTTGGTTAAAGAATAGAAGTTTTTGGAGCTGTCAGTCAACTTCCTTTATAATTTTCCGTATGGTTCTTTCATGAGAGTTTAAAAAACACTTTTAAGTCGTTAATGTTAATTGTAAAGAAATTAAATACAATTAAAACTTAAAACCCTGTATATTGTGCTTAGGTATAAAGGTTTTTATAAATTGGTAAATAAACGAGTGAATGGAATGCATATATATCCTACCAATTAACAAACAATTTCCAACGATGCCTATAATACTTTTTGAATATCTTAAATGTTACAATGACATGATCTAAAGGATACCTTTGAGTCGGCCTTAATTTGATTAAGTCGATTCCTAAAGGAACGTTTCAACTAAACTTAATCTTTTAAAGAAAAGTAAAATGCACACCTAGTAACATACATAACCACCCATGAAGTAGCTTTGGCACTTAAAATTGATTGCTTAAACTTCAATTGAGTCGGTAAGTAATAGCATGGTAAGTACGTTTCCAAACTGACTCTGCATTATTTTTAAAGTACTACGCCAACGCCTGTCTTAGTAAACTTCATCATCACTTCCTGTGTAAACTGATTTCAATTCTTAGTTGCCTATAAAGTAATCGTAAGCGCAACTTAAGTTATTCCTTATCAATTTCGATCGTTAAATCAAGCACAACACCCAAACACTATCAGCTAAGACCATCACAAATCAGGAAATGCATGCATTAACAGAACTTACTTTACATTTCATTTTCACTAGTGGCAAAAAACAACCTAATTTAGTATTTCACCAACTTTCATTCAAGCCAAGAATTTCAATAGCCATAAACAGCGTGTGCAGTTGGACAACATGCCAAAAGATAATTTTATTTATTTTGCTCAAAAGTTGTTACGTCCTTCATGCAGAGAAAAGTGAGAGCTTGAAGATACAAGATCAAGAAGCGGAGAGCATGTACAGCATTAATAAATATTTCGTCATTGGCAACATACAGCTTTAATTTTAACGTGAAAGCAGTAAAAATTTCACAAGCAAAAAAAATGTGTAATGGTTCTCATAAAATTTATTACTTCCTCTGAACAAATACATACATAACATGTAAATATATATAATAAAAATATATTCATGATGAGATGATGCTATCAAGTTATGCATGCATGCATAAATTCCTACTTGTTCGAAGCATTTGTAACTAAAATGGGGGTAATATGTTTGTACAAGTGTACCATCACCATTGTAAATTTATTTAGTACCGAAGAAAGTATTTAACGTGAACTGCATACGTAAATATAATATAAAAATGTACCTTTGCATTTCTTTAGCAGATATTCTGAGAGTTAATAAAAGCAGTTTTTTTCAATAAACCGACGAACCTATTCACGTCTCTGCGGCTCCATTCAAAGGTTTGTATATTGGATTACATTGCAACGCACTTAAGGAATCAATCGACGGCATTCAAAGCTCCAAAGCTGAATTACATCAAACCTCCACTAACAATAATATTACATATACAGCTCCAACAGTGAAGTTCTCCTGGTACAGTTTTGGCAAAACAGGCTCATTAAATACAAAAATGACCAAAGTATGAAATCAATGAAAGCCTCACAGACTGGAGCTTTCGACGTATATTCAGATTATAATCAAATTTACTTATACACAACAAACAAGCACTCTTGTTCCAGGATAAATGTACCAATAAGAGCCGTCTAGATACTAAAAACTTTGTAATGCACGTTTCAGCTTAAGCAAAAGTGATAGAACTGCTAATACCTCTTCTAATGCGCAAACAGTATCGGCGAATAATATATTACGCAATTTCTAGAGTGGTTCAACATGCTGTATATACATGTTGTCGAATAAAGACCACAGGAAAACAATAATATATGCACATGTCGCACCTACACATAGCCGCAAATAGTATTACGTCAAAAAAGATAGTAATTTTAGCCAAAGAATTTTGACGCATATGATCCAACGCGTTTTAATTCCTAAGTGCTCTGTGGGTTTTACTAATTTCATATTCATTAAGAAACTCATAGATTCTCCATTAACCTACTTTCCAGCCATGGTTCTTTTTGAATTGTTTATTGTATCTAAGTTTTTAGTTTCTTCTGAATACATTATCCTATACAATACAATCATGATGGTGAGACATTATAAATCAATAGATTTTCTGCATGTACCATAAATAGATATAGCAATGTTGCTAAGTATATAAAGCATTTATATCTGGAACTTTGACGGTACCAGGAATTGTCTGCCAGTGAATCTCTCTTATGTTGTCTGTACACCAGTGCAGTGTCTATACAACAAAGTCTTTCATATTTTCCACGAACTGAATTTTTCCTGGTAAATTTGAAGGAAACTTCATTTGGCGACTTGAAAAAGACTAAAGGTAAAGATCAAAGAGTGATCTTATAGTGAACTGGTACAATGATAGTGTATGCGGATCTAAGAAAGGAGACGCGGGGAAAGCACACTGAAAATGGATAGATATTTTGACAATTTCCATGCACAACCTATAAAGGTTTTCTGTAGTATCCATATGTTACTGACGACAATAACAGAATTTAGACTTGCAGCATAATGTCATATTTACTCGCATGGCTATTCACACGGTGGAGAATGCAAAGGTAAATGTAGACTTGTAGGTTCACTTGGTAATTTTCATGATGGCCTGGCCAACTAGAAGTGGACTTGAAGCAAGCCTTTTTGATAAAACACACTGTTGGTTAGACACTCCCTTTTAAAGCTTGGCATTGCATGACTTCAGATACACGGAACACATTTAATGTAGATATTTCTCCAGCCTCTTTCAAATGAATTGTTTCTGCTCGTTTCTTAGTGTAATAGTAAGCATATGTGAAAGAGGGAAAGTGGAGTTTTAAATGAGGGAATGTACTTTTGTTTTTCATCATCAGTATCAATGTGGTTGTGGTCAGGTACATGTGTGTAGCATGTATGTATGTATCATGTACATGTTGTGCTTTGGGTGCACTCATGCTTGCTACTTGTGATGATGATGATGTGGGTTCAGACTTTATGGAAGCATCTCCCTAGTTTTTGCTTTCTCTTACAATGTTTGTTTTAATATGTGAGTTTTGAGACTTATCTCTAATTCTGCAACGGGACACATCTCTGTTTTGTAACTAAACTCAAATGATGATGATCAGAGAGAATGTGATGATTTGATTGATATCGATCTAGAGTGGTCAACCAATGGATTCAGCATGAATGCCAAGCGTAATTGATGTTGTAAAGTTTTCTGTTTGGCTGACTTACTGTTTGTGAAAGGTCATCAGTATAAAGTGCAATGTATAACGAATATGTGTAACTAAAACCAATTTTATTTTTCTAGAAAAGATAATAATATTCATTTATTCTTACAATTTGAACAGAAAACTACCTCTTTACTACTGTCGCTATTCCTAACATGTGTACCTATTTTCTTTTACTGATGCAAATATTCTAAGGTTTCATGACATGGTATAGGTCTTATGTTCGAATTGTCTTGCATGCTTTCACTTGAATAAATCACGTACAAAAACTGAAAAGTCGTCATCCTAAATGCTCTCAAGATAAAAATAATGCAACGTTTTGTTCATCCTCAAAACCCCATCAGAAACGAGGTAGAGTTCACAAAAGCCAGGCGAATTATCTGAAGAGGACAATACTTATACATTTATTGAATTTTGAGAGCTCCACTTATTTTTACGCTACGAAAGGACGATGAGTCTTAAGTCCTAAGAAGAAGCGGGACCGTGCAAATGGTTGAAGGCAAACCACCCCGTTCTCTTTGTTCCTGTGTGTAATTTTTGGGTTAAGTACGTACAAAGAAGAGGTGAGGCTTTTTGTAAACGAACTAGCTAACTATTGTCAAACATAACATGTAACGTGAAACCTATTATATTATTAAACCGTATATTGTAACTTTTGAAATTTCCATTGCTTTTTAAAAATTCTCGTCGGGTTTTTAGGACAAAGTTGCATGTTTCCTGCGAAAGATGAGTTCACGGAAAACAGGGAGTCGTTTATTAAGAATAAAATATGTGTAGGTACTTTCGCTACCAATTTGCTAGCAAAAATAGCGTGTAATAAATATTTTCGCAAGTGTATGTGAGAGCATCAGATTTTCACAGGCTGAAAGTGTGAGAGAAAGAAGAGAGGAGACTCACTCAAACCGCCAAATTTCTTAACCTGAAAAATGCTGTGAAGACCTTGTAAGAGGATTCGACTCCTCTTGATTCCATTAGCCAGACTCAACTTCTCCGTTCTCCAAGTACTCCAGTTTGATTCGCCGACGATCTAATGGAGACAGAGAGGGAGAGAAAGAGTTTTGAGTGAGTCAGTAATTTGTCTTGTCACGGCCTAGCACGCTCACTTTTCCTTTCACACTGCGTACCCCTTTTTTGCAACTTTCCGTACCAACTCACGTACATACAACTTATTTCCTATTTTTAGAATAGAGTTGAGGGTTTAGTATTTGAAATCATTATAATATATTCGCTAATGTTAAATAACGCGAGCGTTTTGTTGGAGACTACAATAAAAAAGGAGTGTTTAATTTCATCATTGGAAACTTCTAGTTAAATTAGTTGGTCTTGAACTATACATAGTATTCAAGGTAATCATGCTCAAGAAAATATTTGACTAAACGAAAAAGCAATAATTATGTTTACTAATATACGGTTTAATAATATAATAGGTTTCACGTTACATGTTATGTTTGACAATAGTTAGCTAGTTCGTTTACAAAAAGCCTCACCTCTTCTTTGTACGTACTTAACCCAAAAA
>JAHZNG010003518.1:0-11588 GCA_027744375.1 Orchesellides sinensis
AGCAAAAGGAGCTCTCTCATGTTGTTTTCTTCGAAAAGGACCAAGTCGAGACGATTTTTATTTTCAAAGACGAAAAACACAAGCCCTCATGCTATGCACCTTTTGATTCAATAGTGGTTAGCAAGGTGAAGTGGATTTATTGGTGAGCCCTTTTATGCATCGCATGACATATAACGAGTTCAGTAGTGTTTGCCTGTTGCCCAGTTAGTATAAGTTTGTGTGTTGTGCGTGGTCAATATATAACGAGCAGACAGACAACGTGAGAGGAACTTACATGAGTTTTTATCTAATGATGAGAGTGTTTTTACTGCTCCGTAACGTGCGTAGATATTTTCCATAAGATTACGGATGATATGCAAAAGTACTTTGTTGCAGTAAGGCATACCTCACAAAACTGTAACAAACAAACCAGACTCAGAAAGGAAGGAACAAACAACAATGTGTTAAGCAAGTGACCGTGAACGTGTGAAAGATTTTTTCATCGTTTTGAATGAAAGCTTACACTAAAGCATCTTTTCCTTCTCCATAGCATAGCATGCAAAAATTCTTTGTTGTTTATTGACCCGAAGAAGAAGAAAACCTTGACTTACATTTTCATAAGGAAGGAGAGATTTTTTAGGAAGTAAAGACATAGTTAAAACTATTCCGGATATAATTTTTCTTTCGTCTTCCACAAACTTATTTTTGTGATTATTGGAGTGGATGGGGTTTATCTTTGAAAGGAAGGAAAGAAAGAAAAGCAAGGTGAGTTGATATGTTATGTATATCAAAAGTTTATAATATTTTTGGCGAGATATGAATACAAAATGAGAAAAGTGCATTGTATGCACAAATAACTATAATTAATATAATTCTCCACTGCCTGTCTGTTGTCATTATCATTTGCAAGTTGCAAAGACCAAATTTCAGTTCCTTATTTAAAGAAAGGAAAAAAATTACAGCTAAATACGTCCTCTGACTATATGATTGCATATGCATGCTTTGATGATGATCCTTGTGAGTTTTTTAGCAGACACAGCAGAAGTTGCGTAGGCATTTTAGATGGATAAATTGTAGGTAATTTATGCTAATAATAATTCCGTATGTTGCATTGCGAATGAATGGGAAGAGAGTAAAAAGATGTATTTTTGCATACAAGAAGTTATGCTGGCGGAAGAAAATGCTAGGTTTCACCTGGCGTCCGTTTCCCATCATTAAGAAAAAAATCGCTTTCTTGACAAGTGGTGCATTACAAGTCCCTTTCTTGAAATGCCATATAGTTATGCTGGCGGAAGAAAATGCTAGGTTTCACCTGGCGTCCGTTTCCCATCATTAAGAAAAAAATCGCTTTCTTGACAAGTGGTGCATTACAAGTCCCTTTCTTTAAATGCCATTATAGTACGTTGCAAACAACAACAGCGGAATCTTACAATTAGATGAGTGCTATTTTATCATATTATTTTTTATGATTTTCATGCGACGAGGTGTTTGTGGATGACGATGCTAGTATGACGTGAAGGTTAAGGTTATTTCATTTCATAAGGGGAAGGTTAATGAAACGTTAACAAACAGTTTTATCAGTGGTCGGACGGATGTTCTAATAATTTGTATTGTGCTATGCGTGCATGCATAACTCTAAATCTAAATCTATTTGATATCGGTGAAACTTCTTTAATGTATGTATTAATCATTTTTACTTAAGGAATGGGTTATATGGAAAGCCTGCATTTTTAATGGATAGCATGCTGTGTTGAGTTTATTAAATCATTAGCAAATGGTGTAGATTTTTAAGTGAGTTAACTTTATTTCACGTGACTTTCTCGTTTTAAGACATTTGCTGGGATTTACGAAACTCAATCAGCGGAAGTGCATAAAAATGCCTGTTACGTCGAACATTGTTACTTCTNTTTTAAGACATTTGCTGGGATTTACGAAACTCAATCAGCGGAAGTGCATAAAAATGCCTGTTATGTCGAACATTGTTACTTCTTTTTTGTTAAGTCATTTACTAAAAGCATTGTTCTCCTGTAATAATTAATGGGATTGCGACATTATTACTCATTGAACACGTTAACCTAACTGATTCTTGGTCGCATCTTACCGTAAGCTCAAGATGTAACTATGCATTGCGCAGTTATTGGCGAAGAACTCTTTAAAGTGTGTCCTTAAAGTGTCAACTACAGCTGCATTCTGCATTGTTGCATGTGCAGACGGGCGGCTCCTTTAATAGATGTCTTTACATCTTCATTGTTGCCTTTTTTGTAATTTGCTCTTTCCTTCATTAAAATTTTTAACAAGTCCTAAGCCACCGGTAAAATGACTGTAGTTCTGGTTGTCGGCTTAGGTTTTAGGTTTAAGTTTGAGAATGAAAGTTACGAATTTTCTTCCGTTTGCAACAAAAGAGAGCTTAAAACGACAACAGCCTCCGTAGCATTTATAATGCAAAAGAGTACTTGTCATCCATAATATTTACTTTTTACAACTCACACTGTGACGGTAATAGCTATGCAAAAAATGTCTTTTCTCCTTCTTTGCATCCTACAAAACCGTAAATAATACAAGTACAAAAGGAAAATCCCTTGATTAGATGCGACAGTCTATTGTACTTCCGAATTAAACATGTTTACAATAATGTAACAAAGAATCTACGTAGTAAATCCGCGATGAAAACTTTCATCTTCGGATAGCTTAGCTTTTGCGGTTTGGCTTCTATTTTTCATCACACAACGAAAATCAGAAATGTGAATGGAGACAACATGATTGCATTATATTGATATTCGAGGAAACCTTTGACTTTGATGAACAATTGACCTCCTCTTTTTTGCAAATGAGGCTTTGATATAGCTTAATTAAGAAATCATACATAACATACAAACATGTGGTATAATAACATAATGAAAAGCTCATGTGCATATTTTCTTTCGTATTTTATATACATAGGTACATGAGATTAAAATAGGGCTTACAAAAATGTAAAATAGAAGTAAATGCAAGATGTTATTTAGTCTAAGAGGATTCAAGTATTAAGTACGTCTGCCTCCACAAAGGTATATAAGGTAATTTACACGTAGGCATTTTGTTTGTAGGATTTTTGTTGAACAACACACAAAACGATGAAAAATAATATCTTTTTGAGTTGAAGAAGCAGCGTGTCGACTTTCGCTTGCACTATATTGCATTGAAAGGGACTATTATGCACGAATGCAGGTTAAATCTCTCTATTGAATAAAATTAAGGAAAAGTTTAAGGTAGGATTTTAGGTTTTCTGGAAGTTGGTCCGACTGACCTACTCTCACAAAAATGAATTCACTATATTCTTGGAGATAATGCGTAGGTATGTATATCTCTGGCCAATCGGGTGATAGCCCTCCTTTTCCCAAGGTTTGCTTGCCAGCAAAATAACTGTTATTTTATTTTGACGAAAAAGAAACAGAGTAGAAGTTTCACTTAATTTGACTAACCTAATCCCAAGTGATTTCCTTGTAATGTGTATGACGCATGTAAAAACCCAACAATAGACTGCAATCCATATATTTAGAATTAAAGGTGAAATCAAAATGCATAAAACTACGTCAAGCCAGATCTTCCCGTCCATATCCCCAAACGCGTTATAAGTTTGAAAGCTTTTTCGAAGTACGTTGCGTCAAAGTGTGATAAACAAGTTTGAAATTAATGATTTGAGCAGCTAGTCAGCATCCACTGAGGAAGTAATCAGTATCAATTGATTAATTGAGCCTGTAATTAAAACGGCTTCATTACAATGTAAAAACAAGATTCTGCGGTGGAGACAACAAGGAAAGTCTTAGTTTTACTGCGCTATATGCTCACGTGCATGCCATGTCATGATTGTTGATGATACATGGTGCCAAGATTGCCAAGCGAAAGATTGATTTGTTGATTGCTGAAAATATTGTGATTTACAAGGGTTATAATATAAACATGATACATATTGATGAGAATCTAATACAGTAGTTTATCTGTTCTTTGATCCTATCGTTCGTTGTGAAACCCCAGCGTAGAGTTCAATCAATCAAAAGAGACGTTAGGCGTTTCTGGTTCTTTTTGAAAAATGAAGATCAAGGTCACAAAAGGACATCCGCTTTAAAAGCAAGTTTACATTGTAGATCCTCTGATTTTCGTGATTGCATGTGACTTCAGTACAAGATTAAGCATAATATTACCTTGTACAAGATTGAAATCGACTTGAAACAGGTACTGGTACAAATACATTGATAGTACCGTAAAAAAGTTTACGTATGCATGTATGCGCTTTATAATTTTTTCATCAAATTATCATTTTTACCAATATACTGACTGGCATTTTCTTTTCATTTGAATGCCTCCTTCCTACTCATTTTCAAAAGACTAGATTCACTTTAGAACACAAGTCCTTCTTTTACTAGAAAAGTCTCCGCCACGCCATGCGCCACCAAAATCGTACGTGTTGTACATGAGATGAGAGCTGTGTACTTTTTAGATGAGCATTAGGCGATCTTCACTTTCCCCATGTTAGGCGCTTTATTCCTGGCAAACAAAACACATGCATAAATTCAAGTATATTTATCTATCTCGTAAAAAATGTTAATCTACATTAGTGGATTCGTAGATTGAAGTAGTCATATCGCAATAAAAATCATACATTAATCTTCATCACTAAGCGAAATGAAAAATCAGAGCAAGATTCTTTTGTGGTTCTTCGTCCCAGCACTTTTATTGCGTCTTTTGTGGAGAAAATTGTAGCAGTGAACAAAGTACAAAAAGGTGCCACAAGAGTGCATATTTGAGTATTAGTTTTGATGCATATCGACAAATCATGATTCTTCTTCAGATACTAAATCAATGTTTCTTAACATGAATTCATATGACAGTTTTGATCAATGCAATCTATTTTACGAATGTAATGTAACAGTCAAATAAACAAGATGGTTTTGAGCGTTGATTGAAGCAAAAATTAATGATTATGCGTAAGGTTATAACAAGATACATAGTATTGCATTATGCGAATTTTGTTAAGCATTCGAATAAAATCTTGGTTCAATTTTGTGTAGGTAATTCACCACATCTACTTGGTAATGTAATGTAGGGGGTAAGAATTGGCTCTTGCAACATATGATTTGAAAAGGCCAATGAATGAAACAAGAAATTCCTGTTGCCCACTTTAGTTTCCTTACGGATTCTACAATGAGTTACAATACATGTAGTATACCTACATAAATACATACATACGTATCATAAGATGAATGTTTGAGGTTTTTTGGCAACTCACTGTAAATTTGTGGTACAACATGTACAGTAGTTTGCTAAACAAGGGCCTTCTTCTTAAGCATTCTAATCTAATATGAGTTTCAAAAAGGAATGGCTTCTTATGTGCTCTTCTGAAATGATGATATGATGACTGTAAAGTTTTAAAGCAATTCACAGTTATTGAGCTGCTAAATACTTAGTTGTACGTGTTGGTTGAGGTTTGTACATGCGTTGGTGAAATGATTTCACTCTTCTACACCAACATTTTACTACATGTATTATGAATCTGTTTCTTCAAGTCTGCTGTAGGGCTTGTGAATGCAGGTAGGTAGAATAAACATGAAGATCCGTAAAGTTTTAAACTGCAAATTTGTAATGTTGTGACTCACTGACTGAATTTATGACGTTCAGAGAAGCTGCCAAGAGCTATGTTGTTTTGTATCACCAATAGGAAACACTGGTTTTATGTCATGCAGCCGTTCGGTATACATGATAAGGGTGCATGATAAGACGCAACAGAGTTTCAACAAGTGACCACAACTTAATTGTAATGAATTTTTATTACATGTATGAACATAGGTGGAGTAAGAGAAGAACGACTAGGAGGATTACTGTAATTATTGCAAATTAGTTGGTCTTTAACATGACAAGTCTCAGTGAAAAGAAACAAGATCGGCTATAATGGCAAATATGAGTGAAATGTGAAATAAGAAACAACAGTGAAACTCTTTTGGCAATTCTTGAACCGTATTATTATTGCTGATTAATATTGAGATATTTATTATTTAGCAGAGTTGTAGAAGATGGATCCATTTTCGTAAATAAATAATGATAGATGGAGATTAATGTAGTTTTGAAGGTATATAAAAGCTACTGACATTATAAGCCAGTTAACGCTTCTTTTGATTAGAAATAATTTATTATCATAGGTGATGCGCAATTCAATTTAGTTTTTTATAATAATTGAAAATTGAACTAAAATTTAGCAATGAAGAGCATTAGATGAAATTGGAAAATAAGAGATCGCATACGGACAAGACAGGCCAAACAAACAAATCAAACTTTTTTATACCGGAGTGTTGGATTCTTCTCTGAATTCCCTCATCTGCTTAGTCAAACTACAATGATTTTGCGAAGGAATTTCTACTTTAATTTTTTTGAATCTGCTTAAGAGCTTGTTGTAATCATAGAGGTATAATAACGTTATATCCTCTATGGTTGTAATGAAATTAAAAGTTCATATGATACATAACCATGGAATTCCATGATTTGAAGATTCCAACTTACAAAAGATTATTGGTAAAACGGCGATCACACAGTAAAAATTAATCAAGTCTTCCTTCAGAGATGGTTGTAAAACTCTTTCTTATTATTCACCCAAACGTGCGATAAGAACAGTTTTGAAATAGTCTGTATCAATAGTTGCATGAGAGTATGTAGATGCATTTACATGCACATCTATGTATCGTCATCTAGTTTGTTGTGAGATTCCATCCGAGAAAGACAAAGAATATGCGTGCCATTCGGTTAGAATTAGATGTATGAAGAAACATGAAACAATTAGGCTTTTCATGTGAAGTCTGAACTGTGAGCCTGATTATAATTTAAAAGGTTTTGTTTTTAAATGTGAAGCTTGTAGAACTACTTTTGTGCAGCAATTGGCGTCAACACCGAATGCGTGCGTCGTGTGTCCTCCAAAACCCCACTGATTTTTTGTTTAAAATTCCATTGACAATGATACTTAACTGAAAAGTAGACCTGATTTACTGGGAAAAGAATTGTGTGGACGTCATTGCGTAGTCATCATGTAATTTTCTAGATCGACAGTGACAATCACTATTGTGAATTGTGCACGATATTCATGTAAAAACCGACACGGATGATTTTTATGGTCGATTCTTCGACAGTTTTATTGCACGATGATCTCTAAAATTTCGGTCAAGCTCAAAAAAGTTGTCGCCAGATTTTTTGTCATCTTCTTAGAAATTTGGTTCGGTAAATCTGTCTGGTGACTTGGATGACCTAATTTTTAAAAAGTACAATGGAGACGATAATACACAGCCATTTTCCCACCGCACCGTGTTGTATAACCCTTGAAGACGCATGAGAAAAAATTAGGGCACAATAAAATAGTAAGCTTAGTTGTAAAATGAGCCACAAAATATGGTATGCCTAAAATTCATATGAAGATGTAGATATACTGTTGACTGTATTTCCGTTTCCTACACGTGAGTAATACAAAATACCTGTCTTAAAACTGAACTTTTTGTCGCTGTATGCGTGCCTCATTAATTATGCACATTAGATATTGTTTATTCTGTCCATCAGTAAGTGAACCATGAATCAGCGTTCTTAACTCATTTACAGTCTTCCTGTAACTTTGAAAGGACATTGCTCCACCGACCTACTATTTTATGGTGGGTGATGTGTAGTCACAAATATTTCGGAAAGGTATTTTAAGCCGATGAATAATGAAGTTAGGTATGTGTGTCCGAGAGATCAATAAGCAAATCATGAAGCTTGAAGATTCTTACAAGCAAATATCTTAACTTAAAAATAGAATTAACAATCTTTATTGCACATGAAGCGTTCGAAAAAATAATGGGATTGAATGTAATTACAAGTGCATATTATCAAATATACATAATTGCTTTTTAAAAACTCATGTTCTTCAAAACGCTATTTTATGTATTTGTTCGGAAAATATACCGTTGTCGGTTTTAAACTTTTTTAATTCCTGGCCCATTGCACACACTCCTATTTCCTTTAGTGCAGTTCAGTTGTTGCTGCGGGCCTATTTTCTGGCTCTAGAACTGCTGACTGTAATAATTGCTTACTTTAGTGTACACTGCTAATTTTGAAATCAAGCTTTGAAACAGCTATGATTACAAGTTATTCAATTCTCTCATGCGTGTTAATCAAGGAATTGAATGCCGAAAAAACAATGTTTAATGACCGAATATTAACACACTCCGATTCATTGCAAGGCTCTATATGTACCAATTACCAATGTACGGTAAAAACCAAATTGAATTTTATTACACCCTTTACACAAGAAGTCTTTGTCGTACATGTTACCGTTACGTTACATTATACACATATCAATCTTTCTACTATATAATCAGACGTAAGGTATGTAAGCAGATTTACAACGCATGCGTTTGCATTTGCATCCTTACGCATCTTTTCCGTTCGGAAACAACTTCATTACAAAGTACAAAGACAAGTAACAGTTTTGTTTTTTAATGGCACAATGCATTGTGACAAAACCCAAGAGATGTAGTTTTGGTCATCTTCTCGCCCTTTTACGACTTAGTTTATTTTATGGTTTATAAACTACTGCATTTACAACACGATCTCAACGAATAACTAAATATATTAGGGTATACTTTGTAAACCACGTTGTTGAGGTTGTTTGCTACTGAAAACCGCATTTCCATTTTAGAAAGTATGTCTTGAGAATTTCCGTATTATGATGAGTGAAAAACAATATTTAGTCATTTTTTCGTGGTAAACTTACACTTAGTTTTTATGAATACCTAAGATAGTGACACATGTTGTGTTTAAAAATATCAGGGTCATTTAGAAGATCATTTAGTGGCAAAAATCTCAAGGTACAACTGATAACCGATTTAGAATTCATAATACATACTTTGATTGATTTAAGTTTAGATGTATATACATACATATATATCTACATTTTGTGCATAAACAAAAAAATTGTTTTTCCTTCCTCATTCATAATATATCATATAACACATCAGGAAAATGATAGGATAAGGGTTACGATGATGTTCCTTTCGTTATGCGATTTTCCCATGATTAATACACAAAGTACCTCTCTACACATAACTTAAATACCTACTTACTGCCCGCATGAACACTTGTCTACTCAGTAACTTGTGATGTAAGGCATGCAACCATGCAAAAGCAGGATTTTTTTTCAGTTCAATTGATGCCATGCTCTTTTATTATGCTAATGTTCACACACCAGAAAAAGTAGACAGTGGCACTCTGTCAGTGACATACTAAAATCAAGTGCGTTGTTTATCTTTTCAGGAAAATGAGTCTTGAGTAAATAACCCTGAAATACATCATTATACATTTACCTCCCTCGTTTTGCTTCGATTACTGTCGGTAAAGAGGTTTGAAAGATGTTATGCATTATAGTACCTTCTAATATGCTGTAAGGCTTTTTATGTAAAAAAGTGTGTTAGCGTTAATGTTCTCAATGAAGTAATCTGATAAAATGCTTCAGTACCTTGTTTATCAATAGCATAGAATGATGATGAAAGGCATTTTTTGATTCTGCTCACTGTGCGCAAAAGGGGATTAGTGGAGTAGTATGCAATCCATTGTATAACTACAAAGGAATGGTGACAGTGGCACGCAAAGAAAGTAGTCTCTTTCCATTGTTGTACTTCCGGAAATCCCGTGAAACTGAGTTTTATGCTAAATTATGATGATGAGTAATCTCTATTCTGCATTTAATCCCTTCACCCGTCTATTTTTATTGCAATGCAATGCAGTTAACATGGTTGATAACCACTTTTCCCTTGGTGAGACAGGTTGAGTTTCTGTTCGGATATTACTGATACCGAAAGTATACTTTGTCTAGGCAAGTTTCTGTTTCATCGATTGACACAAATGTTTTTGCATATAAACACAACCCACTAATTACCAACCTATATTTTACCGCTTACTTTCGTAGTTAAAAACGAAACTAGAAGAAATCGTGTATTTTGAGTAATACGCATTTTTATACTTACTTCGTGACAACGATACACAAAGTTGGTTCATAAAGTCTGGTAAATGACATGATACTTAATTTGACGTAAAATATTCACGTTATGCGTTGAGTAGTAAAAAAATGTCTTCACGATTTTAGGATACTCTTGCAAGAAATTAAAAGACAGACCTATAAAGATCGCAATAATATGATATTACATTGCCAAAAACACCTCCATGCGTTTAGAAAACTTCTAAAAGGATTATGTTTTTGTTGTTAGTACATAGTATGAAGAAATTGTAAAACATTTTTTTATAGAAAGCTTTGCTATTATTGTTCTAACGTGGAATTTAAAGCAATAAAGTATAAGTGAAAAGAAGGAAGGCGATGATCTGGCTTTGGGTGACGATGCATTTTTATCGTGATTTTTACTGACCATTCAGTTTATAGTTTTATTTGCCAAGAAATTCATGACATGGCTAGTTTGGTTTAACTGCATGATATATGGTTTTCGATTATTAGAACATTTGCGAAAACAAATTCAAGTTCATTATGACAATAACTGTACGCAGTGTCGACGTAGCAGTAAAAACTCGTATGAAACGCGTGCGCTGAAATTGGAATCTGACTGTATTGAACAATGACTGTGTGACTAGGACTTGTCTTGAAATCTTAAAGCAACAGTCAACAACCTCATCTAGCAAATATTTGCAGGTTTTTTTTTTTGCGCACATGATGCACTTGCTTCAATTTAGCAGTTCACATTGTCACATCATCGTTTCATTTCCCATTAACGTTTATCATTTTAGCGGTTGTCCGTATTGCGGTGATTTAATTATGTATGTTTAAAATGAAACAGGTGAAGAGAAATAAAGTCGCTGGTGACTGATAATGCCTGTCTGTAAGACGCTAAACTGTACTTCCTAAAAAAGCTATTTCTTCAGATTAGTTGTTTTTCCTTCAGGGAAAATACGTGTCGCATTATTAGTTGACGGAAATGATGAATGACTTCATTTAAGGCAGCGCAGTGGAAAGAGATGTCTGTAAAATGAAATATGATTAACTTGATACAGAACAAAGAAGGCGTTGCGCATCTGATCTCGTCATTTCTTGCCTCGTAAACGCTTATATTCTGACAGAGTAAAATAACTGTAATAGTAGTATAAAAAGCATAAAAAGTAACATTCATTTACTCATGTCTATGTATTTTTTATATTACAGTATATCAAGATGAGGAGAAAAGGGTCAATGTCGACCCTGCCCAAAGCGACGCTTTTGGGAGTTGCAGGACTTCTTTGCTTAGTTACAGTTCAAACAGTTAGTGCCGAAGGAAGCAGTGGGGACAGCAGTACTGCGACATGCCAATGTGGAGTCTTTTTGTTGGGCTCTGGAACACTCACATTTTCATCAGACGCTAAGCCAGTACTAGCAGGCAAGTTTTCAGAAAAATCATGAAACAGATAAATTGAAATTGCAAAACATTTAGATACGCTTAGAATCTTCATGAAGGGGAATCAGTAATAGAGATTCTGGAAATCATATAAGGATTTTAAGTAAAAGGAAGTAGCATTTCAATGAACTTGAACTTGGAAAATCATTACGAACAATAAAGGGTTCAAAGAACTCTAAAAAATGT
>JAHZNG010003519.1:0-18188 GCA_027744375.1 Orchesellides sinensis
TACCCAAACAATTGAATCGGAAAGCTGAACAAAAACACCACAGATGCGAACGTTACGAATGACAATTGGTAATTGTACATCATTATGCTGTGGTGATGAAAGGTCAAGGAAAAATCAATACGTGCAAGAACAAATAAAACGATCAAATACATTTTTAAGACCATTACTAAAAACCTTTTGATACTAACTGTCAATTACATCTGAAACCTAACCTAACTAATCAGTTCCTCATTCTTGTGTTGAAGTAATGCTTCGCCTTATGATAAGTAGATGCATGCATTCTATGCAAAAACACGTGTGATAAAAACACGGTGCATATTCATTAGACTCTTGTCTTATGTTATGCAATTTAAAACAGCAACAAATTTCAACATATCCTTTTGGGCACAAAAAATCGTAGACATTTAACGAAATTCCAAGATACGTCATTTGAGCCTACAGGCAAGGAACAGGGAATATGGCTTTTCAAAGATGATTAAGACAAGTAATAACAAAGACAAAGCTATCACTTAGTTATTTGTTGTGTTAGCCTAATATTATTCAGCTTGCCGTGTCATTATTACAAGCAGGTTTACATGCTTGCCATTTCTTCCGTCTGCTACATGTTACGCTCGATTTCCCGACATTCATTAGCCAGAAAGGGTTAGAATGTACAAGTTATCTATATGCATATCTAGGCTACATCGTACAATGTTCGTTGAAGCAGCTCCCAACAATGATGTTACCTGCATGTATACACGACAAATTGATGCCTCTCCTTGCCTTATATAAGCATGTCTATATGGGCTGTTTGGCTTTGCCATAACAAGCTGCTGAATGGTAAGCAAATTCCAAGTATTTTTATTGTTATAGATCTGCTAATATTTTGAGACTATATCTGCATGCAAATGAGTAACAAAGACCTAATAGATAACAAAACGTTCTCAGTGCAGATGAGAGACCTCAGAGGATGATGACGACCACGATGATGATGAAGGGAATAATACTGATGAATAACAATAACAATTAAATGCATATTTGTATGTACATATAAGAAGAATGCGAGTAAATGCAGCGTGCATGCATACGCTGCTAACAACGAGAGACTGAACAACCTTGTCCTGAATATTGTCTCTGACTCTAACTAAACTACCGAGGAGTAAAAAGACATAATATTCTGTTCATGTGTATGTAAATAAATGTTGTTTTCATGCAGTTGTTCAAGCCTCCTTTTCAGTTTGTGCAGTAGTGTAACCAACTTATACTACAGTAAACAGTAGTTGTACCAACAATATATACTTTTGTCGTCATCTCAAGCTCGTATGGCATATGCACAAAGATAGTCATCGTATCGTCAATATGTATGAAGTCTTCAAGAGACGAATGCAGAAATTTTAAAGAGTTTCACAGGATTTGTATGTCTTATCTAGTTTGTAGTTTCTACCTTTAAATAGTATTATTCCTTAAACCTTACTCCAACAAAATGTGCATAGGGTAAAGTAAACTAAAGAGAAATACTGGCACAAAGGTAATGCTTATAGCTTCTTGTTTCAGCCATTATCACGGTGATTACTGTAACTAATTTTGCCATCATGAATAATTTCTATTGCCTTGTGTGGCTTTGAAGAATATACCTATTTGCTTATTATATATGACGGCGATGTGGCGTTGTCATTATGGTTTAAATGTACAAAGCTTGAAAATACTTCCACATTTATCGTGAGTCTACTCCACTAATTTGTTACACTAGTCTGCAGACATAAAAAAGTTTTGAGTTAGTACGTTAAAGAAGCCAACCAACCATGACTTTTTACGCCAAACATATCGAAAAATGGCGTTAAAATATTTTGTTAAAAGAATATATAGTAATATTGCTGACAAGTCTGATTGTCTTTTTTGACTTTTCAAGTATTTTTGTACATGCCCTAGACTTTAACCATGCTTAACACTTTTCAATAAAAGACAGACAAAAAGGGCAACACTTTAAGTGTTATTGTTCCAATAGTAATAATAGCATGCAACGGGTATATTACTGACCAAACAAATGATTTCCCTGTGTTATGTCATCCGCTGTGTAGGCAGTATGGGCTTGTAATTCGAAACAATGTTGATATGACTATGACAAAATTAACCTCGACAGAAGCCAAAAAATGACCTTTGCAATGCCTGCGAACAAATGGTCGTCACATTGTATTCAGCCTTTATGAAAATTACACTTGCTACGTCGTTTGTAATCAGCTAACCTACAATTAGTTAATGTGTGGTATTGAGAATTACTACAGACAAGAAATAAATTTGTACTTTGTGTGCCTGAAACGAATAAGAGAGAATACATATTATGTGGTTTGTTCAAGTAACAAAAGAAAATAGCAGGATCTATTGGTATTTAAATTTACAACAGCGCTCACATTAACTCATGTTAGCCTTCTTTTGCAACGATTAAAAATGAGATATGAAGCATAAATTATGTCGTACCAAAGAATGCCAACATTGCGGTTCTGTTCACTGTTGAGCCCAAGCCATCCTCCCCCTTCATAAATATCTGACTCAGCTTTCTTGGACTAGGACGATTTTGACCTGCTAGCATGTAAACACCATCTGCATAAGCGGGCAGGGTCTTTCTTGTAAGTTGGCTATCTGTTGAGAACATCACATAAATACACGATATTTTTAATCACGGCTCAAATTGTAGCGTATTCCTCAGCAGGCAGGAAGACATACACGTAGGTTTTAAGTACATGGGTTTTGAACTACTAAAGTTTGTAGGATCAAATATTTATTGTTCTGAATGCAGATTTGATCAAACGGGCAAAATACCAGTTTCTAAACATAAATTTGATTCTTTCTTACCAACAGAGCCCCACTCAGGATGAGCCAGATTGTTGTACCATCCATCATAGCGTTGTTTCTCGATAAATCCCTCCCGTCGCTCTGCAAAACAACAACATGGGTAAATCAGTTTTGATATCGCAAAAAGAAAAAAATCTGGAATGTATTTTATTTTATTCGCATAAATATGTCTAGCCCACACGCAAAGTCTTTGCCGACAATCCAACCACCAAGTAACCAGAACCGCACATCTTCTTCACATCACTTCATGTTGTAGCATTAGTTGGCATTACATAAGTTACATTCATCACCAATGTAAAACAATATGCAAAATTTTTTGTAAACGCCTTCAGTACTGACATATCACATATTTTACTGATTTAATCCAACAATCAACGAAAACAGTGGAATCGCAAAATCAGCATTTTGAGCATCGAATACTTTGATTTTTTTGCGTTATGAAGATTTAAAAAATTAAGCCACTTAATCCGTTTCTTGTTAGACAAGACAGTGATGGACTTCCTAGAATACTATGGTGGTTTGGGATTTTGATATCAACAACCAAAAAGACTGCTCATTAGCAATCTCTTTCCATTCTCAAGCTTACGACTTACGAAGGCTTACATACTTTTTGAGTTCGTGGCCGTGGGTAAACTATCTTAATGCAACATCTACGAATTAAATTACTTGATTGTATTCGAAAAATTATTACTTGTTTGTGGAAGGTGGTTTTTATCTAAGTTAACTCGGAAATTGTTAAACATGTATTCTAATTGTTGATGACAATCTTTGCAAATAAATGCTCCAAGCACCCTTTGATCATATCATTGTTATTATTGCTGACCACTGACCACGCTCACGACCTGTTGTGCTCGATTATGAAAGAAAATTTTCATTGCTTTAGAATTGTATCTAACAATGTGGAGTCGCAACTGGTTGAAAAGGAATGATTTATGGAGAATCGACCAAGCAATCAGCATGACAATACGGCAAACGACTTAATATCAAAGATGAATAGTTTTCAAGTGGTGTAACTTGTATGTGTGCATCCCATCATGTTTCTCATTGTCCCACTATTGAATGAACCTTAGGCTGAGGTTGAAGATTTAATCAAACACAGTATATTATGTTATAAATCGATGAGATAGATGCACTGAACCTTTGGCATCTGGATATTATTCTTTGTTGCTTCGCATCATTTATTTGGAGACATTGTGTATTTTTCGAATATTTCTATTTATACCAACTTGACTCATACCATCATTGCATCGCCATATTTCAATGTGTTTATTATAAATTTGAACACAACACATGAACTGATATGCACTAAGAACGCCCAAATTCATTTTTGAGACAAGAAAAATTGCAGACTGCTTGTTAAAAAATGTACTCATCCATCTCACCACGAACAGTATTCTACACCCATTGCAGCGCAGAATATATTATTGGACATCCTCAAATTATTTCATAGATGACAGAGTGACCAAGAAATCGAGAGATTTCTCACAACTTATGAATAATCATCAGTCAGTTGTGTAAGGTGTGAATAATGAGTGTTTGCCTTGGCTTAAATGATGGATGCAAATGGAGTCAAAAAGGAGTGTCACCACAGCAGGACTTGAGTAAACCAGTAGAGAGATAATCCATAAAGCTGCAGTGTATCGTCGTTGTATGGTAGTAACTGGTAAGTACTCATAAAAGATTCATATTTCAAATGTTATCAAGACGATCTGACGCTCAATACTTGCATCCACCAGTGAAAATCTCATCAGCTTAAAATATTGTATTAGCAATACCACTAATTGCATTGGTATTCAAGTTTCACTCAACATGAAAAATTGCTCTTAAATACCCTTTTATATATAAAAGGTAGTTCTACAACGGGAAGGCTTCAGGTTCGAAGCTCACGCTATGTTTTATAATTCCAAAACTACGTGCATTAACGCATGCATGCCAAGATATGTCAAGGTGAAAATTTAAAGGAGGATGAGCAACTTGGACGAATAGGCAGATTCCTTGAATAATTTGACTATAGAAGCAGATTTTCAGGCTGATCTTTACAGAATCTGAATAATTTAGCTTATATACATTTGAAAACAATAAACTATTTTTCAAATTATTTAATAACTAACTACGTTCAGTATAGTATATCGACACCTCTGGCATAATTAAAATACTCGTGATTGCATGATCTTTGATTAAAATTCTAAGATTACAGACTGTTCATGACATTTCTAACTTGAATGATTGTATTCTTAGAACCAATATTTGCTGCAAACTGACAGTACATGAAAACTGCTGTAAGTTAGACCCAACCGTTGAAGCTTTTACTTCAGGGTACAAATTTGAATTCGAATTTGAAACGGAAAATATCCAACGGTGCAAATTAAGATGTCTCATTGTCATTCATTACTTTGCAAATTTCCATTACGATTATCATGGTCTTTCAACGTAAACTCAAGAAGAGTATGTGTTTAACTCAAGTATCGACATGTATTTATTGGTTATCAGTATATTTTGAAAGTAGTAATCACCATGCATCATTACAAAGGGTTTCAATTATTGACGATTTTAGGCAAATATTCTGCTATAAGGTATTCTCCTCAAGTAGATATTAATCGACAGCTAGCACATGCACCACCACTCATTTAAAATGCTGATATGCATAATAGGATTGTACGTGATGTTACATAATAATACAATAGTGGTGGGTAGCTTTATGTATGTACATTTCATCTTCATGAACCAAACCTAAACCACCTACTCAGCAGTGAACAGGTACGCTAGAAACATCAAAATACCTACATACGAACCGAATAGTTACTTGGAAAACTTTTGTTAACAACTGAAGCGAAACAGAAATGGCAAAGGTAGTAGATAAGTAAGCTCTTTTCATATGCATGTTCCGAATTCGTCGTAGTCGTTAGATGAGTTGACATCATAGCATATAGTTTCAATTGAACTTTGCACATAAATGTGCAATTTTGCATGATAAATTGTTGATGTGGCTCCTCTAAGGATTACCATTTGCATTTACCTAAGATAAGATGCAACCAAAAGCCCCCACCCGGGTATTAATATATATCATTGATATCCTCAGCACATTATCTACAACATCAATTATGTAAAATCGACTGATATACTATGAACGTTTAGTTTGGAAGATTGAATGAAACAATGCAACAAATCATGCAAAGCCATATGGTAAGGACTAGGACTTGTATGATATCAATTAGTTTCGTATTTTTGTACTGCTCATTTGGAAGTAAACAGAAACTACTTAATGAGTGTCACGCAAGAATAGACATAATATGACAACGCAACTCATTGACTGTACTGAATGTCACTTTTAGCCAGCAGTTATCCATTTGGAATTCACACGTCAAACAATCAACAAAGCCCATTCTCCTTGCTGCGCTTCACTTGGAAAGGATGAGATGTTTCATCACAAAATACAACATAACCATGAGACATCTACTTGATGCTTATACCTTGTGTTTCTACACAATATCGGTGAATAATAGGCATCTATATTTCATTACATTCTGTGAATGTGTATTTTTATACGGTGGTGCGAAAGTCCATCTTTCATGTTGTAACTAATTACAATTATTACCTGTCATATAAAGTAGCACTAGTAAACCACCAGGTTTGTTAACGGAAAGAACGATCATTTCACCTATTCGCACCTTTCAAGCTGCAGGCACATTCATTAGAAGGAGAAACTCATAAATTCTATACTCAAATGAAGAAAAAAACGATGGCCAATCCCTAATATTCCATAATGTTGTATGCATAACATTATACATAACAAACTTCATATAGAATTCAATCATAAATGGAATTGCCGATTATATAACACACATGTACACTCCTTTTGACTGTCAATTGCTTTTTATACTAACGACAGACTCCAATCTATAAAAACGAACAAAAAATCCATACAAAATTTATTAGTTCTATTAATTGTGTTAGTCACATATCACGTCATAAAACCCGTTGAGAATTTTGATGAAAATCTCCAACCTTTTAAGATGTAACATAAAAAACAAAGAACTCATAAACCACGCCAGTCCGTCAACCACTTTGCTTAACAAACTGTAAATGGTAGTTGGAGCTTAGTTGCTGTCCATATATATATTATATTATCGCACTACATATTAAAACTAAAAAGTCAACTTCTTCCCTGTCAATTGTGACTGACAATGGTAATATAACATATAACAAAAAGGGTTATAGGTTACGAAGAAGAAAAATAAGTTTGTATGACTTTCTTCATTCTAGCTATCAGTCAGTCACTACTACCTGTACATCTACTAGTTCAAAGTAAAATATTATCTTTTTGAAGGATGTAGATGATAAAAAGCAATTAGACTGCCTCGGGATGTCATTGTCCCAGATTCATTTCAAATTAGTGTAGTGCAAATATTTTGATTCATGATTGTCTGGGCCGTCGTATTTTTTTCGTTAGGAATCAAATGAATGAATGAGCATGAACACTATATCTACAATATTCACATATACATATTACTTTACGTGTGATTATCGTCATTCTAAGTAAATACCGTCATATTAAAATCATAATCATAACAACTAAGTACACCACAGTGATCATTAAGATCATAAGATGAACGTCGCAATAGGTTATTGAATTGCTAAGTTATTATCCGTAGCCCCCTTTGCCTTGTTTCATAATGATAAATTTATCAAGGTGTACATAAGGTATATGAATATATGTCTGTAAAGTCTGTAAATTGTTTTTGCATATGAAGCAAAGATTAAGTACAATATAACAATCAATGTGCTCCCTTAATAATCATTTGAACGTAACAAATAGCTCCTTTTCTTGTTGCAAGTTTACATTAATAATTTGCTTTATGATGATGACCATACGTAGTTTACAACGTTTTTTAGAGCTGCATTATTAAAATGAGCTAGATTATTATTATGACGGTGGCAGTTAGTATAATATTTTGACAAAATTGTAACCTGATCACATATCACGTATTGTACCTCGATGCATCCAGCATTGAGCTAACATTGCATGAGCACATTACTCACATGTCTTTGCTCCATTCATTCATGAATATTATGATTTAAGTATGTACACATTGTATGATGGGTAACACCCTTTGAAAAAGAAGGTCTCTAAAACAAATTTCATTTTGACTTTACTAGTACGAAGCAGCTTTGTTTGGAGATCTTGTCATGCTATGCATTGTACATGTGGATGATGCGTCTTGAAGAATCTTAAGCGTAAGGCACATTATAAGACCCATTCTTTGATTCCACCTTTTAATTGCCACGTTGTTGTGTTTTTGTTTGCATGTTTCTAAACAAGTAGACAAGCTAAAAAATGAAAGATGTCTTTCACTTTCTGTATATGAACAACTTGTAATTTTAAACCACGGTCTTACTGCAAAATACTCAGATATAGAAATGAGCTATCAGCAATACCAAATTACAGATTAGCAGTTTGTCATTTTTACACCTTTGTCAATAATGCAATTAACAGACTGATTAAATTTTTCATAACAATATTAACTAACTTCATTAAACGTAAAATACCGATGAGCTTCTTCTGCATGATATTTACATAATGGGCATAATAAACGTATTCTAATCGCCACTAAAAATATTCTCAGCTAACTTAATAAGGAACTCTTAAAGATAATGAAGGAATATAGATGCCGTGCATAAGGTAAATAGCTAACAGCATTGTATTAAGAACTTTTGGATTCGTCCAATATTTTGTGGCGTATATATATGCAAACATGTCGGCCTCTGTTTACCCATCACGAGAAGAGATTCACTCTTTAGATTATTCAAAACATGTTTCGCTGTCCTCTCTCATTAATCTCTGAAGTCAAGTCCATTTATTAGGTTGTCGAATCTTTTGCCATCATCATCGATGTTAAAAGCTCCACTCAGCTTTACGGGATTTTAACACGCACGCACTATGCAGAAATATGATGCAGCTCCTATAATATACAGTCAAAATAAAATGCAATTTAGGTATTCAGGTGATATAAACATACGGTGCACGGTGGCCAGAACTATGTGTTATGTTATCGAAGTAATGGTTCTTACGGACTGGCAGCAGTTAGCTACTTACATTTACGGTGATGCTGATGTTGATGATAATGATTGTGTCAACTCGTCGTGAGACTCATGAGTCTCATCCCTTTGTGAATGACTATATGTTAGGCATGAAAGTACCTACTCTTATGTTTATTCTTTTTGCAAAAATCTTCAGAGCCAGAGCTAACCGCACAAACAAGCAATATGGAAATTATAAAACGCTATAAAGCAGCTACAACAAGGATCAAATGTCACAAAGGGAGAAACGAGAACTTTACTACGACGACATGGCTCTAATTAGAGATTCCGTTGGCAATTGAAGATTCCTCACGAGTAATGAGTATGTAATTACTTGGCTGCATTTAAAATTTTTAAGTGTCGAAAATAACTCATACATGAATGCTCATGTTTCAGGTGTAAACCAGTTTTCCCTCGAGTTGTTCTCGTGATCGAAAGTCAATTAATGGCAAGATTTGTTGCCCTCTAATGGGTTGAGTAATTGGGATTTGCTCAAATTGTCTCCTTATAAAATCATAATAATTCTCTTACTTCACTAGAAAAACACAAACAGTCATATTGTTAGCCATTTTGAAGTTTATTGAAAATAAATGAACTACATGACAGTTTCGTGGCATGATGGTGAATTAATGATGTAAGTAGCCGCTGTAAAATAAAGGAATTGCTGTTTACATTTTGCATCCAAATGATTTTTTCAACAAAAATGAGTGGCCAAGAATAATATAGCATTCATGCTGTGATTGGCCACAGTAAGTTGACCCCGTGAACATATCGTAATAAAAATGATTATCGTTATGATTGTAACAGTACAAAACAACCGTGGTATAGTTATCAAATATTCCCCTGACAGGGACTGACACCTAGAAAATTGCGAATTAATAGGCCATTGGCTACTGACGCTATACAGAAATACATACGCCCACATATTGTCTGAAAGAGTACTTGATAAAGCAGTAAGCAATTTCAATAGACCAAATATCGCCAAACTAACCAAAAATAGTCAAACAAGTGCCAATTATTGTCTATTGTCTTTACTGAGATTACTGCTGCAATTATTTATCCCTTGTGTCAAATCCAGTTCACGTTCGCCCGTAT
This sequence comes from Orchesellides sinensis, assembly GCA_027744375.1. Taxonomy (NCBI): domain Eukaryota; kingdom Metazoa; phylum Arthropoda; class Collembola; order Entomobryomorpha; family Orchesellidae; genus Orchesellides; species Orchesellides sinensis. The sequence goes on from JAHZNG010003519.1 coordinate 10,003, forward strand.
GATCCTTTCATTTACGAGAAGCTATTAAAGATTGCTTTAAGTTAGTGCAGGCGAGTACTGCATAGGACATTAATGATAGAGGTAAATTATAGAATTTTATTAAATAAGCGCTCCCTCTTGTTCAAAATATTTTGAAGATGCAGAATCATGATAAGAAATGACATTCATGCAAGCTACTTGAAAAATGTGTGCACTGCATAAATAGAAATTAATAGCAATTTTCATGAAAAGGAAGAGCCTAAACACCTCCTCTAAACAAAAAACTTTAAAATGATTAAGTCAAGTCACACACTCTTGTACAATCCCCACTCTTTTGTAACTCCCCCGTTCCTGATCTGAAAAGCTGTTGTTGCAAGTATGGAGTGCATTATACTCAAATGTATTTAGTCAGTAGGTAAAATATAAAATAAATAATTATTTATTGTGTAACATTGCTTAAAATATTCTACTTGCTGACAAAGCGCAGTAGAAGAATGGCCGGCTGAAAAAGCTACTTCATATTTAACTTCCATGAAAGGTATTTTCCGTCCTCCTACCGTGATTTAAATTTTCAATTTGCAACACTCAACTAAAGGAAACATCATTAACGATAATAATAGTAAAAATGTGTGGGTAGGAATAAACGCATTTTGAAAGGTGTTGGTAAGAACAGTTTCATTGAAGGGCATTTCAAGTCATTTCTAGTACCTAATGTTAGGCACTGAGTCATTCAGCTTTTAACAACTTGTTTCTTAGCATAAGGTGGTTCAAACTGAAATATAATGAAAGCAAACATACATACTTCATCTTACTTTCATGTTCAACTTTTCCACACCCCTTCTACAAAAGCCAGGGGATAAAAATAAATCAGAACAGAGCAGTTTGTTTGCAGACTCCAAGATATTGGATGAGTGAATATTGCAAGCTGCTCGTTTATGTACGCGGGGTTGACTGCAACTCAACACACAGAATTGTGTAATAATGTAAGATACTAGCAACAAAATCAACCTTAAGGGATAATAAACATCCCAATCGTAAATTTATCACAAAAATTTACCCAAAGTCTGCTTTGACGGCACAAAAAATGTATACTTTCCTTAAGTACTGAAGATGTACATACGTTTGATCTTCTAAAGAGTACTACTGTGTAATTTTTCATTTGAACGAAATTGGCACTTTAAGAAGTGGTAAACTTTGTAGACAAAAATTTAAGTTGACTGACTGATCAGTAATACCGAATGGCTCAGAGTCATGTTAGGTGTGTATTTCATATTTTATTCTGATGGACGTGTTTGAAGGTGACTAAGAGAAAGTTTAATCCAGTTAACTTTGGACAAACGCACGAGGTTGATTACTGTGTACTTAGTAAATCTATAAACATATTAAAACCACCCATATAAGGGATAATCCTACTTTTAAAAAATAGTCTGAAATAGATATGAAATATGCACTTTTTCAAATAAACTTTCCTGACAGAGCAAATAAATTTTTTTGCGATAAATTCAGATTCATGATATGATATTATTATGCATGAGAATTGCAACTGTGTGCACAAATACTTTATATTATGAATTGCATACACACATCTGTTATAGACGTAGGAGCTTATAAGTAAGTTATAGCTATATGCATATTAGAAAATCAAATCTGTATGTAGAAAATAAGTGAGACGTCTCCTCAAATACAATCGTGAAATCATAAAGTATTTTAATATAAACATTTAAATTGTATATAAGAAGCTTCACATGGACTCAAGTAACTGATCTCATGAAGATGCGCAAGCCCAAATTATGTACATTGGCTTATAAAATGTCTTTTTATCAGTTGTAGTAGTCTGCTAAGTATGCAGATCACGAACTAGGTATCATCCTCAACGTAGAACTGGCCGATTTCACAAAACCATAAAATATTCACACATTGACACATGTAGCAATCTTATACCTGTGTGTATAAGAAATGATTTTTCTGCAAACTGTCAATTGAAAGAAGCAATACGTACCCATAAAGAAGTCAGCATACTTGTAATCGCTGGATGTCACAATAAAATACAATACAAAAGGTATGTAAGAATACGAGGTGAATTCATGTATTATACAAAATTACTTTTTGCCTTTGCTCAGGGACAGGATGCATTAAATTTGAGAGGTAAAGAGGAGAGGTCCACTTAAATCTCTTTAAGATTCATTCATACATGATACATGAAAAAAGGTGGAAATCTAGGGTGAAAACCAAGCCTTGCATGTACAACACATATGGTTACCCAATGGATTAAAAATTACTTGAATAAAAAGCAGCGGTCGAAATTAATTGGAAGGTGAAAAGAACAAGGTGGTCAAAGGTTAGCTTAACACTAGTCGATTTGGACAGGGGAAACCTTCTAGTGTTTCTATCATCATTCGCATAAAATAAATTTATGAGCATTTAACAAATATGGTAGTTGCGGGTCAAAAAATACAGCAATTATGTACAACTTTAGTATATCAGGTATACATACCAAGTCAAACCTAGTTTGAATTTTTTAAAGGATACGAACAATAAGGGAAGGTGTTGTTTGATGAATGGAATCTGTCTATGGAATATGATGAAGTATGTTACATTGAACAGAACTGGCAATATTTTAAGACAACAATGTTAATTAAATGAACGTGAGAAACTTTCTTGCAAATAATGAGGATCTCTATAGATGCTCACTTTAACTATACTTGATTTGATAAGGAAGATGCGCAAGGTAAGGTGTATTTAATATTGTACAAATATATAATTTGACATAAGAAATACAATACTAAATTAAAGGACAATGAAAAGTAAACTTTAACGAGTCATCACCAATCATCATCCACATAATCAGCTTCATCAAAATTCAGAAAACATGAGCTATAATATATAGCTGATTACGCTGAAATGAATTACATTAGAGCTTCTTAGAGATTAAGTGCATCAGATGGCCACAATTACGTGACAATCTGGAATGAGCAAGGCTCACTAGGTTCTTAAATGATGGTGATTGAACAGTAAAAACTAATTAATTCCAATAATTTTCTTCATTCAAATCATGCACCAACTATATAGTAAAAATCAGATCCTATAATAGTAAAAAATGTATACAGTGGCAGATAAAACATTCGAGGAGGTACAAATTTAATGTATCCAAATCTCCTTCGTTTGATAAGAATCTAAAAATTTGTATAGTTTGCATCGAATTTACTAGGCAAAATCAGAAGTTGTTGCTACCATTTATTGGAGGTACGATTTGATGCGAGTGAGTGATGTGTTTGTATATTATGTAATAGTGTATTTACACAGCAACCTGAAGATCATAAGACGTGATGGACGACGACAAGGCTGGCAAGCTATTCATATAAAGCTCCATTGCTCTCATTAACTAGTTTTCTCTCTCGCTCTCTTATCAACCTCAATTATAAAAGTTAATAAGGAGCTCATAACAAGGTCTTTAAAAAAACTGACACAAAACGGCATCATATTGGGAAAACTTGATTGGTTGCCTCTGCCACCCCTCTAATTTCTTAAACACACGACAGGAAAAAAAGAGATACCGGGGAGCTGTTGCATCTCTGAAAAACATAACAATAAAAATGTAAACTAAAGACCAAAATCGCTGCTGTTACTTATTTAATGATGATATCTGTCGTGATACAGTTATTGCCGTATGCCGTGGTTCGTTAATTTTTTATAAAAGACATAAGAGACGAACATTCCTGCATGTGTAACATGTCCAACAGATGATAGTTAGAAGCCGCAACAGTGACAACAACTACAATAACATGTATACATGACATTATTATCAAATTTGTAATATGCATGATGTCAGCAGATCTAGAATATATTATGTCACGCCAGAAATATTAGTTTTGTTTGTTCTCTTTCCCCACCACAGCGCAATTATGGTATTATTTCATTGTCTTTTGTCTCGTTCTCAAAATGTAAATCTGAGGACATTATGCTCTTGTTCGGACACTAGCCCAGGCATATTGCTGCCTTGCCGCTTCATGAGTTCGCTATAAGAACGGCTTGAGATTCCTTTTGAATAAGCGTCATACGCCACAACATAGCACCAAGATATTGTTTCTTAAGATTCTAGACAATAATGTTTGCACATGTACTTATACCTAATGCCTTATGACAGCTTGCATGTAAAGCGGCGTTTTGAAGTCTTCATCTTCATTACCTTAGGGCTACAAGACAACTTTGGCAAACAGAGATATACATAAGTAAGACTTTAACAATTGACCAACCGTCATGGCACAACGGCATATATTTTTATGAATCGCCATAAATTTATTCTCAGTAATTGCCGACTCCAACTGTTAGTCTATTCGAGAGTGAAATATGCTTGAAACATTGAAGGCCCTTAACTTTGCTAGCTGATGGTTAATTAAACAACCATGACGTGGCTTAGAACACATGTCATTTCCATACATTGAGGATTTTACATGTTTCATCACGTGCACTTTAGTTGGTAGAAAAATACGTCAGTTCCGAGAGAGGATAAAAATATGAAAGTTTCTGAGATTTGATAAGTGTCTTTGCTATGTAAAACCTCTGAAACTCATGCTTATGTGCATACAACATAGCAGTAGTACTGATAAAAAGCATTGTTAAGTTGTTCAATTATGTAACTTTTAATTGTTAGGCTTCCACTTCTACAAAAATGGGATAAGGTACTCTACTCGCCACATTTTGCTTATTTGGACGTGTATTTGTGACATTTCATGATTAGTAGCCGTAGTGGACGTTGTGATTAGTAGAAATGTCGACGACACAAAAGTGGTTTGATATGTCACCTAAGATATGTAACTTACGCCTACAACCGAAGATGAGAATGCCGAGTAAATTACCGACGGTAACACAACTGGTCGAAAACGTACACACATGAACCCGCATAAGGCACACGCCTAGATACATGCATATATATTGTCTAGCTTCTTGCCATTATGTTTCAAGTTTTTTATTTAACTTTTTAAATCTTGTTAGCTTATGATTGAAATTGTAGTACATGCTCATAAAATGTTTAGTACTTTGCTCCAGTTTTCAAAATGGATATATTGTTTACATCGGGGGTCGTTATTGGAGCAAGGTGCACTTACATAGTTTCTAGGCATAATATTGGTGATTGCAGAGCTGCACGTTTATATTAAGTATCAATTGCTCCTGCTAAGCCATCACAGCAAGAAAGCCATTATCCATCTTTCTTTGACGTATCGAATCGTAACTTATTACATTACGACATGCATATATTGTTATCGGAACAAAAAGCTGAATTGTTTATGATTTCCAATAGATAGATACATAACCGTTTAGGCATGAAGGACCAAAAGGACTTCAATCTGATTGGTATAATATGAACTGGCACATCCCTCTTAGATGAACGATAATGAATTAAAATGACGGCAATAGCAAAAACGTCAGGGTGGACTCACACATGCACACACGAAGAAAGGAGATCCATTAACAATGGAAAACCATAAATGTAACGCATAATTTAATTATACTATTACCTGGTCATGCGGGTTTGGTCCTACTATGTGAATAAGACAATTCAATCTTTTCAGGTTGGCTGTTGACTATTTGAGGTTGTAATTAGCCGTCTTATTTGTCTCGGCAAGAGATTTATGGGAAAGTTTTCCACTTATCCTGTCATTATCAGCTAAAACAATTCGCGTTGAGGGTGACCCTTCGACAACCCCTAATGTCGCCTAAACGCATATGAAGACTTTGTTCAATATTGTTATCCACATACAGTTCTCTAACAGTTTAATGACAATTATGCCGTAGTTTTTATTTACTACAACCTGCTGCTAATGTAACTCCAAACATTTGTTATTGATATATATTAACATATTATTATGAAAACCGCTAACCCTTCTAGGGTTCTTGTTTGACTTGTGTGTGCAATCGAAGTCGTAAATTATGTACCTCATTTTATCATCCAATTATGTAACCTAAATGAACTTTCATTGATTAAGACATGGCTGACAATTAGGATAAGTTTGTGACTTTACAATGACAAACGTGGTGGGACGTGGATGGAAATCTATTTGATTGTTGTAGAATTCAATGACAATAAATAAATAAATAATATAATATAGTGCCCTAGCATGTAATGTACTTTTTACTGCTTTGACCCAATGGATGAAATTGAAAACTTGATTAACAGCTGAAACTTCTAGGCGTGATTGATGAAATTTTAGCCTGAATTTATTACAATTTGGTACATTGCATCACAGACTGGATAAGATAATATATAGATTTAATTTATTGATTGGTATTTTTGGTTAGAAAAATTATCAACATTAATTTATTATTTCATTATCCACAACAATGTTGCTTTCTTTAGCTAAATGCCATCATAATTAGATACGTACCTAGTAAGTGTGTGTGAGCGTATATAAACCTATGGCTAAAGGCAAAAGCAAACAGTAAAAATATATATAATATATGTACATTTATTCCCTAAAATGGTTTGGGTTTACTATTTAAACTTAACAACAAAATCTAACCCACAACCCAACACACAAAATCTGTTTCTAATCCTGGTGATCTATGTATATTTTAATGATCTAAATTGACATATGGTAAAAGGTTCAGTAAATTGGAAAATAATTGATTTCGAAACTATATTGGTACTAATATGAACTTTCAATTATTGCTAAAACACTTCCCTTACACTCAGGTAAACATCGATTATGTAAGGATATACACATGAAAGGCATATAAAAATGCATACTTGGTACTTGGTACTTTCTTCGTAATAAAAGAAATGGACTACGTTAAAGCATTAAGGCATTGGACCAACCCTTTAATTTAATTATAAATCCTAATATACTTAGCCAAAAAATCATAAAGTTTCCTGACGCTCTTTTAGAAGGGAATGACTTGCCGAAATGTCTTTGCAGTTTCCTTCAATACCAAAAGCAGGAAGTTTGACACTTGAATAAGCCTTTAAAAACTAATCAATAGTGTGAGTGTGAGCTCAGATCATTTCAATACTTGCATATTGGGTATATCTAGTGCATAAATAACTGTCGTTGCCGCTACCTTTTTTTAGCCTGATGTTATTGATATGTTTAATTTTAATCAGAAAATCGTGCCTACCTGTTCAGTTTTACCAATTTTTGTTGACGCATCTTACTATATTTCTTCAGCCGATCTATTATTGAATTCAGTGTGTTATAGAATTAGACAGACAGGAATTGCTTTGTTGAAATGTTGGAATGGCAGGTAAACAAGCTTAGTTGATTTCATGCCTACAAAATTTGACGTGGTGCTAATAATATAGTCAAAACTGTAAGCACAAAAGGCAATTGGACAAACTTTGCTCAGTGAATCAAGCTGTTCCAAGGTCGCCTTACTTTTTTTTACTTTATGAAGCCACTCAGTGACTAACACGTTACTGATGACTGTGTGTTTGGTTCACGGTTAATTTGAGGATTTTGTTTTTACTGTGATTGTGACTCCAGGATTACTTTGAAACAAACTTTGAGAATGTTCAAAAATATTATGCTTCGAACCCCTCTCCCAACCATTAATGAAGTGCCGGAAGTTTTGGAAGAGTGTAAACAAAAAGTCATTTACTACAGCTTTGGTTCCTTACCGGGTTTATCATAATGAAATGATTTGAGATCTGTATACTTAAAATTGCATGCATCATCAAATATAACTAAAAATGACCACCTACTTATGATTCAGATACATAAATATTTAATTCATAAATACAAGATACATACATCTTTCAGGAAAGATGCTACGACAAATACTATCGTAAATGACCTTGTGATGCGGAAAAGTGTGAAGTCTCGATGAAGCTTGATATCACAAATATCAATTTCAGATGTCTGTCTACTTAGCCGCAAAGAAACGTACACATGTATTACATTCAGTCTTTAAATAATTGTATCAAAATTCACTTGATACGTATAGATTGATACAAATGGCTAAATGCATCCATTATGATATTGTCAACAGGTACCTCTCATATTAATTCAATTATATTAAGATCTTTACATTTATTTTGCTACATATGCACATTTGGGACCTGTGTGTAAAACTTAATACAGATGATATCGTGTTAAACTATCTTAAATGCAACATGGCGTTCGTGACAGTTCATGTTATTAACGCTCTAAGGAAGCTGAACTTGTAAGTTTTACCAAGGTGTTGTCGATTAGAACTCAAAATGTAAAACAAAT
>JAHZNG010003520.1:0-20462 GCA_027744375.1 Orchesellides sinensis
CAGTCTTCATAATGTGTACCTTCAAAAATATATACATTCACCTTTAAATACCATGTAGTAAGTTAAAACGAAATGTACTATTAAAATGGTTACATAACCATCAAATAGAAACATGTGCCTACTTATGTATTTTAGCGTATGCAAACAGGAAGTTTTGGTAAACAATACTTGCGCCATCCCAAGATTTCTTTACACTTCGTTTATATGAATATGTTTTGTCAGAATGAACAATGCCAACTACAAATCCTTGTAACTACCGCTTATGTACCAACATAATATGAAATGCTTTCCCTGTTCTGAAATGCGACGCCATTTCACTCATACTCATTGCCATTTTTATAGGCGTGCCATAGTCTCCACAATTTTTTCCCATTGCTTACTTTTACATGCATACTTTCTAAACTACAACAGATGATCTTAGCTCACTTTTCCCTTACTTGTATGCCATGTTATGTTATGAGTGCGTACCCTGGGACAAGCAAATCGATAACGAACTTGCCCTCTGTCTGGCAGTCTCCCTTTTTCTCTCTCACTCTCTCTCTCCGTCAACAGCAGAGCAGTGAAGACGCGAGAGTGAGCGGTAGACTCAGCACTGAAACGTAAAAGAAAGAGAGAGAGAGCTAAAATAAAAAAAACTGTAGAGTGCTTCTAGGAGGTACCTACTTTTTTAGTTTCTAGTTTCGTCCGTTTGCTTTTGCCTCATACTTCTAACAACCTCACTCTCTCCCTCTCTTTCTCAGAAGCACACATATGCACACACTCCTTTCCCCTCGTTTCTTTCAATCTTTAATAATATTTCTACACATTCATTCCCTCCTTTCTTCCACAACCTTCCAAAAAAACATTTCTCCAAGCATAAAGTTTCTTACTCTCACCGCAGCAGCCGTACTTATGTATATAATCTTATGTGTACGTGTTGGGTAGGCTCCGTCAGAGAAAATATCTGCACCAGCTTGTATATGTAAAAAGGTAAAAGCAACTTTTCCTATACTGGTTTTGGTTTCACTGCAGCCTGGAGCAATATAGTATGTGTATATTATGGGTACACCATACTCTCCTAATGAGTACAGAAATAATATATTATATAGTAAATCTATACCCATAGTATTTTCAACATTAACAGGGAGCTCTAGGAAAGTTTGTTGCTTTCATTATTCTCAACTCCTTCATTATTTTAGCCCATGTTAAACATACCCTTCAAGGATAACATACAAGCTTACATACATACATACATACGTCAAGCTTAAAATATATAACAATATAAATATATCTGAACAGAATGCAATGCAAGGAATACCCACCACATCTCTACTATTATATGAGTTACTCTATGAGTAGCCTACTACGGTCTAGCACAGAAAGATGCTTTCACATCCACAAAAACCCATTGTATCATGCACTGCAATTTACGACAGTGTGTGCTGGCAGAAAGTCTTTTTGGTGTCAAAAAGAAGTTTTAAAAGTTTCCACACTTGGGAACGAATGGCTACTGCTACATTCACAAGAGCTATCTCAAAATCCTTAACCCCAACAATGTTTCCTTGTGTAACTGTACATTATTCTTTATACACATATAACATATAGTTGATAACACAATTTTACATTTCCTTTACTTTACTCTCCCCATACATTCAGGATTCCGAGCACGAACATGTTATAATGCCTTAGTCAGTGCTGCTCCACACAACTGCTACTTGTTTCCGCAACTAACCCCTCCCGTCCATTGATTTTCCTCGGTGTTTTTTTCTACAGTGAGATACTGGAGGATATTGGTTGTAGTATGGATAGGAAAGTCGAGCTTCTTTTACTGACATTGTAGGATACAACATATACACACAGATTGTTCATGTACCGCTAGTGCTACTACTTTCCCTACTACTGTGTATTCACTATATCAACAACGCTCTACGCAACCTTCGTTAACCTTTTATGAGGAATTTTTCCTTTGCCTGTCTAACATTATCCTATCCAACTTAAAAAAACCCAGGCATTGGGGCTGTTACGGGAATTTTAACAACTAAGTTGATAAAAAAGAAAATATTTTCTTACAAAACGTTTAGTTTATTAGAGTTGATGCAATGTTGTTTTTAAATATGTAATAACGGATATTTCTTGTATGCATTGTATTTAAACAGAATGAGAATATAACAATGACCAAGTTCTCTATAAAATTTTTGTAATAGTATAAACTGCCTTTAAAACTTTTTTACTTTTGAAGTACTCTTGTTTGAAACGCAGTTACATAAACACATAATATGATGTGTACAAAATTGTAAAAGAAAACTGGCTTCTCCCATCCCTTTGATATTGGAATGGGAAAGCAAGGGAGGACCAAAAATTCTTTGTAATAGGGTAACTCAACTACAGACGCTGGATTCTGCAGACTCAAGCATCACATCATGCTTTCATTCCATTTAAAGTAAGTGTGTGGGTGAGAAGTAAGTATCTCAGACTCGGCTTCCTTCTACGTACTTTCCTTTTCAGATACATTGCCTTCAGCGCTTGCCTATCTATATCAATACTACGTAATCATATATACTTTGAGAAAAGTAAAGATATAAAATGTATGTTGCAGTAGTGATGGTAAAAGACTCACAAAATAAATATTCGTGTTTGCAGTATGATGCTATGCTGTCATTTCAAATTCTGGCTAAATTCTCATTTTGATATCTGATGCCTTTGCCTAATTGTGAAGATCGAAACGGTATGCCGATTTAAAATATATAATACTAGGAATACATCAAAACAACCAAAATTGTTTATCTATGAATGTGTTGCGAGATGAAATGGTGACAGTGAAACAAAAGCCGCATAGATAGATACTTTATACCATGATTGGTGCAACTTCATCTTGAGTACTGTTGGATCACATTTGACAGAGGCTTCATCCTCTACGGTCATGGCTACCCCTACCACACTTCCCAGTACACAATTCACAATACATATTGTGTGACTTGTGTAATTCCCAGTCGTAAAATACGTTCTATGAACTTGGAGGCTTGCTCATCGTACTAGTAATAAAAGGATGAGTCTTGAGCATCACATTATGATAGAAAACTCAAAGCAGCTCCCAATGATCGCATGGAATCACACTCTGTCTCCCCATCATATCATCACCGTCCCTGTCCTCCTTTCAATAATGGAAAAAGCTAATGGGGAAGAATGGCAAATGTGCATGTAAGTTATTTAGATACATAGAACCGGGGACGGGTAGTTGTAGTAGTATTGTTCAGTGGACAGAAAATAAGTTTACATAAAGTCGGGTGAAACTACGTATATTGTCTGTACTACAGAAAAAGGTTGTCTAGCATGATATGGAAACATTTGAATGCATCAATCAAACTTCATTGTAATACAAAACAGAGAACATGTACATGAAATTTGTTGATAACTCATTGACATTCTACTTGATGCTACACACAGAGTATGGATAAGCAAACAGTGCCTGGGTCCACGTCATCGCATGTAAACATGCACGAGACATTTTGTTCAAGCCGCTAGATGTGCTTCTGTTACAGTCAAAGGGAATATTTTCCCCGAATTTCATTGTACAAACGTAATGACATGCCAACTTTCAAAATGTAAAGCTTGTATGATCATAAATGGAATAGTGGCTTCTAATTATAATTTTATTATAATAATACTTTGAGAAAACTTGTTTTTATCAATGTGTAGGCAGCCTACGTTTTTATCGTTGAAACATGTGGCTACATTGGCTATTTTAGTAGTCGGTGACATTGATTCTGGTTACATTTTGTACCTTTTATGACGCACTAAAATATAACTTTCTTCATAGAAAATTATAATTAGAAGTCACAACTATAGTACAATATTTGACAGCAATTTGTACAACTCAGGCAATGTATTCATGCTTTGGAGTCACTTAAAGAAAAAAGTGTTCGATAAAAAAGCATGCCTTCTTTCGACTAATTGACTAAATTCAAGATTTAAGTTTAAAAAATAACGGTTGCTGCATTTACATAACTTTTTGCCAAATTACAGTAGCATTTTGAAAATTTCAATGTAGACAACTCACATATCACTTCACACGTTGTATATTTTAAAAAGTTGGTATTAATTACAGGAAGCGTGTATGGAAGCAGAGAGCCGCATAGTGTTATAATGCCATATGTATATTTAAACAGCATGTAATATGCTTAATTTTGAATCACAACAAATATTGTGCACTAACTATCACGACATCATCAAGCAGGGTGTTTTTGTTCACGGGAACGTTTTTTATTAGCATTATCTGACACTGAAAAACAGGCAACTCCAACTCCACAGTGACTTAAATGTCAAATGTCATTCGCCTACATATACGCAATATCCGAGAAATAACTCAGTTGTATAGCTGAATTTAGCTTTCACAATTTGGCATGACGTTGTATGGCTACAGCCATGAATATGACATAAACCAACAATGAAGTTGAGAAGGTATTTATATGAAAATGAACATACTCAAATAGAATCTGACTACAGAAAAGCGTAATAATTAAAAAAAGAAAGAAGAGAAAGCTACTAGTATGACAACTGCTTACCTTGTGTATTCCTTATGTAAAGGATAAGTTCAATCTAGTAAGATTACTGAAGATGACGAGATGGCCAAGAAGTCTTCTCTGGTTTCCAAATATTTAATATTTTTTATGATGGTAAAGACAATGGCCAAAAGAATCTGGGATAACTGATGAAAATAAGGAGAAAAAGACAATAGCAACGAAAGGATACCGAGTGACGACGAACCTCTACAAACGGATAAGAGAACACAACTGACGAGTTGGATGTGCAGGAACTAAATGATGGAACCAAAATCCTAAGTCTGAAAACTCCGTAGTGCAACTCACAATAGGAGAGAAAAGCCCGTACTTTCCTGTATACTTCTTGCAATGACTGGTTTCATCAGAAATCTAATTCCCGTACCCGTCCTCGTTCAAACCATTTTTAGGGGTTTTACCCGTTCTCTACATTACATCCCTACTGCAGTGCATCATTACACTAGCATTGCTATTGTTAAAAGGGAGCATGCAACAGCCTTGTAGAATACAAGAAAGCATCCGGAGAGCTTTTACCTCCGCATCATATTTCTCTTATAAAAAACGTATACTCTACCCTGCCAACTTTCTTCATGGTATACATACAGTAATGTAGTAGAGTGAGGGAGTGTAGTCAACCACTAACATTTCTCCTTTTAGCCGGAGAACAAAATCATAATCAGCATGCATACAAGCCACTTTTTCCTTTCCATCTTTTTACAGCATATTACTTGCTCTACACAGTAAAGAATGACTTATCGGGAATTATAGTGTACAGCTTAAAAGCAATGTTGTAATGCAATGACTAAGGTAAAAAGCTTTGCAGGACTTTTTAACACACCGGTGAAATGTCATCATAGTAAAAGTTTTTTTATTTCTTTTGAACACACCACATTTTTCCATCAGTTTATGAACACACTGGTCGTACTAAAAACAGGGATTGACGAGGCAAATGTGAACTTGCTTTTGGATGAGAGAATGCACTAGATGTTGGGTCGGAGTAGGGAGGGGGCGGAATGGACGGTGTCGGGTTTTATTCGGAGTCGTCGGCGAACGTGCAAGTGAAGGACGGCGTAGTCAGCGGGATCTCCTGAAATTTCTCCCAAATGGATGTACATTTGTTATATGCACATTGTATGTACCTATGTACATTTCTCTATCTCTCTTTTGTTCCTTGTAAATCAGTCTTACTTAATTTACGGTAAGTATATGGGACGTTATGCACATAATATACTTTGTACTCTGTGTTGGTCTTAATGCATTGTGAAAGTTCGTCCATGCCCTACACTACAAGCTTAGTCTTACTCCCGTTCCATATTTGCAAGCATCAAAGACATAAAATAGACAAGAACACAATCCTGTAGAAATGTAATAATAGATAGATACATCCTAACATAGAACAAATATATAATGTAAACTATCAAGTAGGCATTGCTGTTTTACTACATCTCTAAAGATATTCCACTCTGCGATAGCATGTTTTTAGTAGCATGACATGTACTTTAGTGGATTCACAATGAATAGAAGAATTTCGACCTTTTCATTGTTTTCCATAGTGAAGAACATGCCTTTAAGCGAAAAACTTGCATGCTATTACACTATTTAATACAGTGCGAAAGAATTTCCGTCCCTCTTAATATATATCTTAACATCCTGTCAAATGAATTAGTTTATGTCATGAATGGAGACTGGAGACGCAGCACATTCATTTTTGTATTTTGTAGGTTAATGAAGGAGAGGCTTCTAGCATTTATTAGTTTTGTTCCTATTTTAAGATGTTTAAGAGAGCCTTAATGCAACAGGGTTGGGGGGTTATGCTTAATTTAAGAAAAAGCAAAAATTATAAAACATGTATCGTGGTGATCACTTATATAATGATCTTACATGACAATTTCAATGTAATACGATGATTGAATTTGATGCACGGACTGAAACATTTTTGTAGGATACAGGTAGAAAAATTTTATAGTGTACAGTTGTCATATGGCAATTATAAATTACAGCAATTCTAATTCTAACTAATTCTATTCTAGTTTTTTAAAAGTGGATTTTATGTTTGATAACAATGCGCTTCTCGCTATTCACTTCATTGTAATCTAGTCTAGGTGTATATTTTTGCTAATATTCAACAATGAAAACCCATGCTTTATACAGTAGACCATTGCAAATAGCAATTTAAAAGCTGTCATTCAGTGAAGTCAATATAATTGTACAATTTTCACAATACATCTACCAAATGAATGCTATCCAATATATTTATGTATATAATATAATGATTTCGATTAATACCATGATGAAACGTTTGTAAATAAATCGTTAATATGAAAATTCAATAATAAAATAGCGACAGTCAAAAGACAGCCTCGCCGTTTGCGGCAAGTGAGGGAGGAATGTAAAGAAAAATTGACATATTGAAATAACTGCAGGTGTCCATTTGCACACTGGCATCATGCGTGCAACTCTTTCAGTGGCTTTTTGTTGATTTGATTGCATTTTGTTTTGTAACATATAAATGGATGATACGTAAAAAAAATAACTTGATGCTCCTATCTTTCTTCACTGTCTTTGATTTATTCAAACTGTTTTGTCGCGTTTGCATGTTGCAGAATAAACACCTTTGTAGATACTTACATATGCTAAAAGTAAAGAGATTTGGGCTGTGATAATGGATATATTATGCATAATATTATTAATATACACCTACTCCTAATTCGACCCAGGTTGATTTTAAGGGAACTTATATTGATAAAAGAAATAAATAGGAAATCGCCGTTCTGAAGTTGGATGAGCATTTTCCTGCCGTGATCCCATCACAAAAACGGAAAGTAGCTAAAATGAGGAAAACTTCCAAGGAAGAGAAAACACCAAAGGTTTTTTTCCCATCAAAGCATGCATCATCGCCATCATCATAGTCATAAGCTAATAATCATCGCACGAATACAATATATGCAGGACCATTTACGTGGTCTTTTAATACGATATATTTGACTAACTTCGCAATAATATAATACGCGTGTTCATGTACTATCATCATTTTTTATGGGATTTCATTTTCATATGTCGTATGGCAGTATAATAATTTAGTAGCTGTGATTTTATAGTATGAAAATCAGGGTGACAGGTTTCTAAAGGGCGTTTCGGTCCGCCTCGACCAAAACGTTCCAACTCCTTTTAATACACAGATATAATGGCCGCAACACCTGTATCAAAAATTTATTCCGTTTTAGTAGATCCATCGGAGCGATTCTTCCTTCCTTCATTGGGCTACAAACCCATGGTGAGAAAAACTTAGGAAGTTAGATTAGTCACTTTCCACAGAAAAGAATTGAACTACTCTTTTTAACATTGTCGTTTTGGTAAAGAAGACTACGCAACCTGACAATTTTAAGGCAGCTGAAGCAATGCCAGTCCAGAAAAAGACTTGTAAAATACTGCAACTATGGTTTAACTTTAAAAACAATTTTAACCTTTAATTAAAAAAGTACTTTTTGAATATTGTTGAACTGCAGTGTTACATGTTACTAGGCATACTTCTTGCAAAGTGCGAAATTTGATTCATGGGGTGTTTTGATTTTCTCTCCATGTGAAGTTCGCAAAAAGTGTGAGAGTGTCCTCTGTACTTGTGTCAAACAATGCCATTAATGTCGTTTTACAAGTGGAATATAGTACGATTAGAGCCGTACGATATGAAATGAGCTAAGACCTCACCACCCTTGCAGGTGGGGAAAGTTAGTGGTTAATCAGTAATGTCAGGTATGTTGCAATCCAAATTTTCTTAAGTAATTATTATGAAACAAATTTATGAATTGTGTGGCAAGTCAATGTTTACTAGTGTGCAATGTGCGACTCATAGGTATATCGGTTCATGTATTTAAAAAAATGAAAGTACAATATCTGTGTATTAAGATGCTTACAAACATCAAATTTACTTTCAGATTTTCATACTTTATAAGTTGAGTCCTCATTAAGGTCTTCATTGAAAGTTTTTAATAAAAGTTTTGGATTCAAATTTCGAAATATGACAGAAATGGATGTATTTAGCTGGTAAATCATTTGTAAAATATGTCGTTTCATTAGATAAATAAGCAAAAATATAACTATTACACATATGTAGTCATACAGTAGGATGCTACTGACTTAAGCAGCTAATGAAACCCCTCGTCAACCCAATCCCATCACTAGCTTCAATTGTGGATTCCACAATTATGTATTAAAAACTCTTTTATCAAAAACTAAAAATTGCTTAAATACATAGTCAACTAGTATATTGTAAACAAAAGTAGAATAGCTGCGGAGTTCCTTTTAGATAAGCCTAGGTCAAAGGTCAAAGTCGATTGCCGCTAAATCCATCTAATCCGAATTACGTAAATCCATCAAGTCGTTTAGGCGCTAGAATAAAAAGGGCTTATCAGCAGCTGATAATCGTCCTATCAAAGACCCGTAGATAAGCAGAGGTCAGTACACGTCGATTGCCGTTCGAATTATGTAAATCCATCAAGCCCTTTAGGCTTCAGAATAAAAAAGGTCTTATCGGCACCTCATATGTAAGTTCCTGAAGGGCACCTGCCACCTGGTTGTCCTTCATGTACAGATAAGCTTAGGCCAATAGAAGTCGATCGCCGTTGGAATTACTTTTATAGCTATAGCCGTTTACAAATAAAACCGCGCACATCATTTGCTAATCACGGCGGCCGGCACCACGACGTTACGGCGTCGATGACAGACACGAAGTAGATTCCCAATATAGCTGCTCCGCAGCTAAATATGAAAAGCCTAAGTGTGTTCATAATACTTTCCCCTCTGTGCATGTAGTTTTTCATCAGATTACATAATGCAATAGCGTAATCATGCATGGTCATCAAATGAGTGCAAATTATTCAATAAATATTTGCATAGTACACATGATGTTGCCATTTAGCTTTTATTTCTTACCCTAAGGTATCGTAGTGATGGGCATACAAGGACACTTAAAATTAGAATATCACAACAATTATAATAAACACTTTTAGTGAATAAACAATTTATAACTCATCACTTAATTTTTGTCTTTATCTCAAGCTTGTATGTAAGAAGAAAGCAAACTCCGTAGTTTTGGCATTACTTAATATTTCAAACTGCCCCAAAACACTCTTCGTTAGCTGTTTAATTAAGGCGAACCAGTAAATGCAAAACGCATAAATATAAAATGTGCTCATGTATTTTTGCCTATTTTGCATTTTGCACTTTGCACTTGCTTTTTAAATTTGCGGCTTTATCTGATTTTATATAAACATAAACTGTCAAATAAGATAACAACGTAAATTATTTCGAATATTTAAAGTATTTAACGTCACTTGTGATTATGATTGAGTTCTCGTTTAAGATACACTTTGGATACTTGTGTCATGGAATTTCGTGCCGCTTGAAGAATGCTACAAAAATTGATCATCGTAAAAGTTACTATACTAACACAACATGAAGTTTAAATTGACTTGTTAAAATGTTTTGAATCTTGTTTTGAAGTATTTTGAACCCTTTTCATTAGTTTAATATGTGTGAATACATACCAACAAAACATTTGACAGAAAAACAACAAAATGAACGAATGCAAACAAACATTGTTATTTGGAAACATAGGAATATAGAGCAAAATATTTATTGTTTACCAAAGTATTGGCTCCAGGAAATCACTGGTAAAATGAAGCCTGCAAGAGGGGGATGCGAAAATGTTTGTTGTTTACTCTGGCTACAGACACCTAGGGGAGTTGAAAGTAATCGCACCATTTGACATTCCTGAAAGAAAGATCTAGGTAGTTCCTAGTTTTTGGTTGAGTCGTGCAGGGGCGTTCTAAGCTGTTCGCTGTGTAGCAGCATGGCTGAAGGAAATGAAATAAATGATTTTACTATCATTGGAAAGAAGGGAGTTGCAAAAATCATTCTTAAGCAGCGAATGTCATATCATTTTAGTCAATCTTATTACTCATTTTGTCAATGTTAATAATCTATTTACAATCATAACCCGAAATACAATTTTTCCGCTCTTATTTCTCCATTTTGTTTTGAGCAACGTAATCCTAAAGCAGATTTTACACAAGTTGGTTTTAATATGCGTACAATTTTGAACCTTTAAAATATACAGATGGAATATTTTAATTTTCGAAAAAAGTAATGCAATATTGACGGCCGAAAATATAAAATATTTGTCAGTCAGTCAGTCAGTCTGTCTTTCAGTTTGTCTGTCACTGCTCTCCTAGGCGCATTTATAAACTTTTTCAAAAAATTCTTTTTGCAAGGGTTTCCAATGCAAATGGTTTGGCTACGTTCTAAAATGGCCACATTTTACCGTTAGAAACTGTTACGATCTCAAAAACGTTTTATTGCAGCATATGCATGTGGCACATAATCTAGGGTCCATTTTTGATCAACATGATGAATCCAGTGTAAGATTTTGGAAAAACGGTAAGTACCGGTCGTTTTAAAAAACAGTTCTTTTGGCCAAAACTTTTGAACGGAGTTCAATTTTGACATCCTGTTTTCGGCAAACGTAGTCTTTAACAAAAGGGACAACTAGAGTAAACAATGAGGACTAAATGCCAAAATTTACCGTTAGTGACCGTTACGACTTGAACTGCCAATATCTAAATAAGGTTAGAAAAAATGGGATTTTTGGTCTTGTAACAATTTTCGAATTGCTCCATTCTGAACACCAAATAGCATAAGGCAGACAGACAAATAGTCTCAATAAGTTCTCTATATCCTGTTTGTCGGGTTTATTCGTAATTGATATTATATTTGTTATGTACATGTAGGCGGTCCCGCATGTAGAGCCAAGTCATTCACCAAAGTGTCAGCATATATGCATAATTTTTCACGAAAGGCGGCACAAAGGGTTGGCTTGGCATCATAAAACTCTTATGCTATTTTCCTTTCTTGAGTGGTTTCACTGAGAAAAGGTCTATCATTCTACTTTTTCATCGATAAAACTTCTCAAACATGAGTATTTCAATGTCCTTAGCAAGATTCACATATCATTTCACTTTTCACTGCAATATGACGGTGATTTCAGTCAGCCCAACCCATAAACATTTCTTGACGTTTATGGAATGTGGCGTGACCAACGTAGAAATCATTCATTGTTAGACCTGGAGTTCAATTCAGGAAGAAAGGTGTCTGAAATTAGCATAACCGTGAATTATAAAAAATTTTTAAGGTGGGTAATTGATTAGCGTACTTCAAATTAAACATGGATATGGAACCTTGGGATCCATTGGACCATCCAGCAAGGATCGAAGTTCGCAGACAAGGTTAATTTTGTCTTTAAAATGCAAATAATAATTACTAACTTCCACTTGCATCTGTAATCGGAAACTTTAAAAAATTTATTGCAATATCTCTATAAGTATATTTAAGCTCTAAATAAGACCTTTTTAAAACCCAAACGATAGAATACTTAAAGCATTAATACATTATACTTATCGATTTCCCTTAAAACACATAAGCATACGTCAAAACAAATAAAATGAAAACACATATTGTAAAACACATACGATTTGAAATGGATAGTCTCATTTAAAATTTAAGTTTAAAGGCAAGTTTAAACTCAACGGGGACAAGTCTAAACTTCCTGTGATGTATTGTTAAATTGAACTGGGGGATGGATGGAATAAGCAGGGTATCAAACCAAGAGTACCATTAATGCGTTCAGACAGTATGTTTACGAATGAAACTAAGCGTGTTTGTTAGAAACCACAAATAGTAATTATAACTTATCTCGTGACCTATTTAATGTCGTGACCTATCCTCTAAACCTTGTTGAACCTTTCATTTTTAAAATTGTTCTCCGTCAGATACCCCGTATTCTGTTAACGTGTCTGAACAATTATAATATCAGCTAAGGATATGCTACTGAGAAACAATGTGTATGTAGTGTATATCAACAGCCTACATGCAAAATATAATCGTAGTTTGATGTTCCCATGAGAAAACAAAACTGTTGCGGTTTGAAACATTGCATTGGCTAACGAAGATTGTCTATGTATTTTTATGTTTAGAGAGCGACGATAGTGATGCAGAAGGTGGCCTTGGAAACGTCACTAGGATAGTTCTTCGTCCTCCAGGTCACAGTGGGAAAGCAAAACGCGGACACCTCTGCTTTGATGCGTCTTACGAAAGTGGTAAATACGAAACTTACTAATTAACGATTTCTTCCATAGTTTTTAATATTTCGACAACATAACATTGCATCTTTCGGATGTTCCTAGTTTTCATTGTACGTTCCAAAGTATTTAATTATCGCATTAAAATTTTTTGTAATTCGGGAATTTTTAGGGAATTTGGGACGAGTGGATTTTATATCTGAATACGAATATGACTTGTTCCTTCGACCTGACACATGCAACCCTAGATATAGATTATGGTTCAATTTTGTCGTAGATAATGTCAGAGCTGACCAGGTGTGAGGCTAAACTGTTTTTAAACTGGTTTTACTTTCCTGGTTGACATTGTTTATTAATATTTTTATTAATTTTATTGTGTGTTGCTTGCAGAGGGTTATCTTCAACATAGTGAATCTCTGTAAAATTAAGACTTTATATCGTGACGGCATGACACCTCTGGTGAAAACCACAAGCCGTCCACGTTGGTATGTCTTTTAATAATCTCATTAAAAGCTGATGAATGGTTGTAAATTAAATCATCCTTCTTTAACCTTGACCTTACTTTTGCACAATCGGTTATACTCTAGTAAGTTTTGTTATCCTCTTTATTTTTGGTACGACTACAAAAATGTTGTTTTAATATTTTTATGGAATTTCCTGTCAAATCCTTGTGTTTTTGTAGCAAAACAGAAAATTGGACTTGATAACCATTGCAAGTCCAACGGCATTAACTGGGAAAAAACCAAAAGTCGTAGTTATTCTAGCACGCACAAATCCTGGAGAGTCGCCTACCTCTTATGTTGCTCAAGGTATACTAGTTTGGAGCCTAAAATGGAACATTCCACTTTCACTACGTTTAACTCCCAAATTTTATTTCATTCTTAAATAAAAAGTTAGAAAATTGTATTGATTATTTTTAGGCATTATGGATTTCATGATAAGCAACCATCCTATTGCTGCCGCTATAAGGGATAATGTTATCATCAAAATTGTACCGTTGATTAATCCAGATGGAGTTTATTTGGGAAACTTTAGGTAAAATCTATAAAGTGTGTCAAGAATAAGTACTTTTGAGACAAATTGCCATACATGCTTTCAAATATTTAATCTGTTTGTATATTTTTAGGTGCTCACTAATGGGCCACGACTTGAACCGACAATGGAATCAAATATCTCCCTGGGCTCACCCAACTTTAAGTGCACTTAGAAACTATCTTGTAGAATTGGATAGCAGTAAAGTTGAGTTATCTAATTAGTCCAAGTTTCATACACGTGTTTACTGTGTTGCAAAAGTTTAAAAAGGGATTTCATTGCAGACAGTTGAGCTCGATATGGTTATTGATCTCCATGCACATACCAGCTTAATGGGCGCGTTTATACATGGGAATTCCTATGATGATGTGTACAGGTGATTATTAAAAGCTTGAAAGTATTAAGTGGAAGAAATGCATAAAACAAAAACTGGTGGTCAAGCGAGAAGTTTATGCTTGAACTTATAGGTTTGAAAGACACATACTGTTTCCAAAACTCCTTGCACACAACGCTGAAGATTATAACGCTAGCCATACAATGTACAACAGAGATCCAGTAAAAGCTGGAACTGCAAGAAGGTACTTATTCGTTCTTGTAAAAATACTAGAGTAGAAGTTAGTACTAACAAAGGGTAGAAATTCCGTATGTGTCTTGAGAGTGGCTTCTAATGCTTAAATTATAAAATTAAAAAACTTTTCTTAAAATGTCTGATTTTGAGCATTCTTAACATGTTATACAGGCATTTATGCGACATTTTGAGGAATATTGTGAATGTGTATACACTGGAGGTTTCGTTTTATGGATACAATCAGCCAATAACAAATAATGTTGTATCCTACAATGAAGATGGATGTGAGTAACAAAATAAATGTATAGTTGCAAACGAACTGATAATTTCATAATATGTACTCCATATAATTCGAAAATGTATGTTGACACGATATATTAAAACAGATCTCCGTCTGGGGCGGAATATAGTCCGAACGTTCTTTGAATACTTTCGAGTAACTGGAGTAATAACTACGGGTTTAGCAGCAGCACCGTCCAACCAACCTCAGAACCAAGATAAAGAAAAAAAGCGTGCTCTCACTCGACGATCTCGTTCAAGAAGTCTTTCAAAGTCAAAGTCGAAAGGAAATGGAGCAAAAGCTTCTTCACCCGATCAAAAAACTGCCATGTCCAAGGAAACTGGACAAGAAAGTACCCCACGAAGCTCGGCTAGTAAAGAAGGCACACCTGAACGAACAATTGTGAAATTAAACCAACTTACGGCAGAGAACGATGACTCCGAATCAAGTGACTTGTCTAGCTCTGCTGGCGATAATGCTCAGAAGGCTGTAAAATTTCATGGGACAAAAGAAAGTACAAGACGTCAACAGTATCAAAGGCGTACAACACGTGGACGGTTTAATATGCGGATGACAAGGGAAACCCGTAGCACTAGCGTTCACGACAGTTCTCCAAGCCCATCACGGAGTCCGAAGGGTAGTAGGGCGTCATCCTCTGTTCCACAAGGGCCAGTTACCAAAGCGGCTTTCCGAACTTTTGATTTTAGTACTCTGCATGAAAACGACTACGCTTTTGCTAATAATGACAATCCAACAAGAAGGTTTGATTTATTTAGAAGACAACGTGGTAGGTCACGAATTACTCGTTCCACAACAGGAAGGAAAATTGGTGGAGGGGGAATAGTTGGAGTTGCTACTAAACCTAGGGAAGTCCAGGCTATTCAGAGAAGCAATCCAGGAGGTGACAACTCTGATACAGATACAGATGCACCATGTTTAACTATAATCGATTTTAATATATTACTTCGCAAAGGTTTAGATGGGAAACCAAATTTGAAAGAAAGGGGTTGGAGAGGTTGGTCATCTGGAAAGGCAATTTGTGTAAATAATAGATCTTTTAATGAAGCAACTAGTACAAGAAGGCATATTCAGAACGAAGTTCGTAGACGTAGAGCAGTTCTTTTAAGGGGGACAATAACAGATTGCTCGCCTTGGGAAGACACTTCATCTGATTCCGACACACCAATTTTCCCATTGTCAAGAAGAATCGATAGCGATTTTCTTAAGAAACGTAGACATACTCGTCGCAAGAGACCTGCATTTCCATCCTCATTTTCTTCGTAACTATGACTTACGTTATTAGTTACTTTCAAATCAAATTACATCCGATTACAGTTCTATCTTCTATTATTGCAAATAACTTTTAGAATTTATCCTGAAGTGATTTTGAATACATAAGTAAGTTGAATACGTCTGGGAGTACTATTTTGCCTTTTCGTGACAGCAAAATTACTAGTTAGTATTTTGTTTACCCAGAATGAAGAGAATAGATTATTATCATGACTCAAATAGATGAATATCAAATTACAGAGCCGTTCCGGTTTATTCCCTATGTTTACCCTGTAGACATTAAATCCCCCTTCATCCATTATATCCACCCTGTACACTAGTAAATCCACCCTTTATGCAGTACATCTACCCTGTACTGTACACATTAAATCAACCAGTAGCGTCGGAGTTAACATGGGACTTGGAACATTGGAATTCGACTGGTTAAACTGGGGCTTAACACTCAATAATAATCACGTAAACGTTAACTCTGGAAGCTATCATTTTTTGTGTATACTTAATACGTAATATGCCATTCTATGCAAATCATGAGTGAGAATCAATCTTTAGCCTAAGCTGTCTCCACTTTGATTGATAAGTCAGACACGACCTGCTGCTAAGTCATGGTAAATGTAAGCATACTAAAATGTATAAAACCGTATACTAGAGCATTTTGTACCAACATCTAGTTTTACAAATACTGTTGTAACTACCTCCAATTTTCTTTGAAATAAGTCAAATTCAATACATTCAGGCTACTGGAAGATACATCAGTTTATTGTAACAGTAATGTTAGTGATTTATAGTGAGAAAAGTTAATTTCGACAATCATTCATTAAATGGTTTTTGAACCGTTTGTAATAAAAGTTTGTAAATGTATATATGATAAAAGTTAACAAACGCTTGGTCTTATGCTTGAATTTAAAATTAATTATAATCTGTGAAATGATTTAAAACTTTTCCAACAATCTAGAATTTTGTATCTGAGTTAATGGTAAATCGTTTGCAATCTTGTAATGTGACAGGTGCTTCACGCTTAAATAAAAATTAACAAAGAATTTTTGAATTTATGGGCATTCATTTTATTTAAATAATCATTCCCGTCCGCTATTGGTAAACAGTATAAGTACTAAAATATTTTTAAACTGAGAACTTTTACATTTGGCATTTTTAACAACAAAATTTCCCATTACTATTTCACACGATAATTAAAGGTAAATTCTTATCACCTAAAGATTCGACTAGCTGATGCACAATTACAATCAGTTGTCCAAAAATAATTACCCATAATTGACGTTTGTATATAATGAATGCATAAAATATGCCTATAAGAAAAGAAGTGGCAGTAAAATCGGATAACCGTTGTAATAGCTTCTAAACATAAATAATCGTTGTGGTATAATAATAGCTTAAATATTTATATTTATTATTATTGGTTTTTCTTCCATCGCGATCCAATCAATACATGCGACCACTTCTAAATTGAACTGCCAAGGAAACAATTAAAATCAAATATGGGAACACTGCTAATAATTTTTCGTCTTTTGAAAACAATTCAATGATAAAGAGTAGTGTTATCTTTAATATGACCCATGTATGACTGCTCAGGAGTTAATACACAAAACAAAATATACTAAAACCATTAAAAACAGCCAGCTCTCAAACAGTACTGGAATAGAATTTGAACTTTTTATGATGACAAGTTAAGATTATTGTACCAATGCAAGATTACAAGATTACATGATTAATGCAAGATAACCTGGATAAAATCGTGAAGTGAAATACAAGTAGCAATATTAACACTGCTCTCTGCTCTGAAGTCCAAGCTACCAAATAAGAATTAAGATTCCATATTCATCTCATGAGGTTGATCATACCATCATTAAATTAATGAAGGCTACTTCTAAGGATGCAAATTTTAACTGCTCTCTTTGAAATACAAACATCCAGGAATTTCAGCTTGGTCATTTCTGTTTGGTAGTCTTATTTTAAACCAACTAGCACATCAACGTTAAAGTTTTATTGTTAACGTAGTCTCATCATACCCCAATTCATATTTGGTGTTTTAACGCTTGGTCTGACTCCTGACGCCGTTTTCATAAACTAATCGGGTCAAAGTTCAAAAGGAACTTACCTTTACTTTCAATTACACATATGTAAAAATAGTTAACTGATGTGATGACCAACACTGACCACAAGTTTACAAAGTTTACATGATAACTAATACGGATTTATGCTTCCAAAAGCTTCATACATATGTATGTACATAAACTTCAGTCAGTCTTTAAAGCGAAAATCTAACATAACTGAGCATTATATAGTAAAACCAAAACAACAAATTGTATCCTGTGTTGTGAAACAGCTTGTATTCTAGAAACCAACAAAACTATTGATTATTACAAATATTAAATCGGAACATTGATACACATTTAATGGTTCAAATTTTACACTGTGGTATCCATCGCTGCGCTTTTAGACTACGGTTGTTGTCATGTTGTACAAAGATGTTTGCGGTTTCTGAAGAAGGGATGACTTGGTAGTGCTCATGTGGCAAGGATGTTTAGGATGAAAGCATTGCGGAAGAAGTGACTGAAACGCTCTCCGGAATTTAACGTTCAGGAATGCATAGAGAAGAGGGTTAATACAAGAGTTTGAAGACCCAAGCCACTGAGCTATAGGAGTTGCTATTGAGATCATCCGTTCCTCCCATGGTTCCAAAGAGTTTCCCAACTTTACCCTTGCGAATAGAGCATACAACGGAAGCCAGCTGAGTAAAAACGCGAGGACTACAACAATCAACATTTTCATCACACCAATTTTAGCCTTCCTGTGAACTTTTTGCAGAGCGGCCACTGAATCTGTTGGAACCTGTCGGTAGCTTACTCTCAGCCATATTAAAAGGTAGCATATTGAGATCAGACCCAATGGAATCAGGTAACAGAGTGAAAGATTCCCAATTAAGAAATAAAGGTCTCCATCCATATCATCAGGCCAGTTTTCTATACAAAAGTTCATGTTGGGATGGTTCTCTGGGTCGGGCGATATAATATCAAAGTATAAAGCCCAGGGCATCGCTATCGCACCAGCAATGATCCAGATTACTACTATGATAGTCCTTGCCTTCCGTTTTGTGAAACCACCTCCTAATGGGAATAGGATTGCGGAGCATCTACAACGGTATACACAAATTACAAGTCATTTATGCAGTTCAATGTAATTTATTGCATTACTACTTAAAGTGGTCCTTTGGTAGAGATATAAAATTACATGTTTAGATCCAAACGATTACAACTGTTCTTAAAATGCTTAATGTACCTGTCTAAAGACACTGCTACCAAAGAGTACACAGACGCGCACACAGAAACACCTGCAAATATCAAAAGCCAATTTCATTATTATGTATAGCAAAGTGTTTATTGCTTTATCTCATTTACATGGCATTTTCAATACTTCGCTTCTTTAGTACCATTTTTGTATTATGTATCATATTGTTTAACTTTCACAAAAAAGCAGCGAAAGCAGAAACAACTCACCCTGCACGTACGGAACAGTTTTGCACATCCACCAACCAAGAACCCAAGCTACAACAAAAACAATAGGTATTTCAGAACTAGGTAGGATATTTCTATGTCGTATCCAAACTACAAATATTTGTAATACGACAAATAATTACGGAATAAGATATTGTATTGCTCTGGGTATGTAAGGGTTACCTAATGTAGGGTAAAAGTAATTATGGCGATGAAGATTTGCTGTCGTTTTGCTGCAGTGAAATATTGGCTAGAATACTTTTATGTTTTCTATTTATTTCTCTTTATAAAGAGTCATCGTAAACAAACGTACAATAAAAACATTGTACTGGTAAGTTTTTTGACATCGTTTACTGCGCGTCTTGTAAGAATGAAAAATGTTTTTCAGATTTCTCAGTCAGTTTCTTCTTTAGGTTATTTACGGTATTTTACGCTCTGTGAATAGGAAATTGAATGCGGGTTTATATGTTACCAGGCTTTATTGTGCATATTAAATATACCTATTATTAAACGCATTTTTAGGCAACCCTTAAAACAAACTTTACCTACTTTTCCTAGATAAATTTTGTTTTACAGCTTAAACCATACATTTTATTTGCTGCAATTTCATTCCATTTAAATGCTCCCATTCCTTTCCTTGCCTGGCATGATCAGTTATTTATGAATCAATACAATGGCATTAAAATTTTGTTTCTCAACACATTACATGCAAAATATAACCAACTACTTTAAATTGCTTTCTAAAGCTAATATATGCAGTGGAGCAATTAGTTGTTCATTGGGTCATTTGTTTAATAGCAAAATCCATGAGAAGACACAATTTATTATTATACTTTGGAGGAGGAAGAAATGTAGTCAGCAACGATAGCACATCCTCTCTTATATGTAACTGCTACTATGATACATAATTATGGCGCATCTCTTGCAAAGTAAAACTGGTAATGTCTGTCTAGTGCAGACCTGAATGCTAAACAATTGTCTAATTCAATTTTTGTTGGCAGCAGTCTCTTGTTACTTGTTCCCACTTATTACCAGAGTTATATTTCAATCAAGGGAGACTCCCTCTTAATCATGATTTATTTTAAGTGAAAAGGAGGGGTGTAACCTATTGCTTCA